>JAGDQP010059099.1:0-12438 GCA_022664845.1 Lepisma saccharinum | reverse complement strand
TATGGGAGTATTATTAAATGACACGCTTTTGGTGGGGCCCAAATTACAGTGTGACATAATACCATTACTTATTCGTTTTCGGCAATACAAGGTTCCAATAAGTGCCGATATTTGCAAGATGTATCGTCAGGTGAAAGTGCATCCTGATGGTACAAACTATCAGAATTGTGTGGCGTGAGTCCCCAGAGCAGCCAATTCAAGATTATCGTTTAGTGACAGTGACATACGGGACAGCATCAGCTCCCTGTTTGGCCACGAAATGCTTAAAGCAACTGGCAGTGAATGAACAATCATTGTTCCCCTTGGCTGCCCCAGTAACATTACGCGAATTCTATGTTGACAATTTGTTGTCGGGTGCAGATTCAGTAACAGAGGCACTGGAACTACAATCCCAACTTATTGGTCTCTTATCAAAGGGGGGCTTTGAATTACGAAAGTGGGCCTCAAGTGAGCCACAAGTGCTACAGGCAGTCGATGCAAACATGCGAGATTTGGACATTGCACGGTGCTTTCAGGGGGATGAGTCAATAAAAACTCTGGTGTGTCGCGGCACCCTGGATGTGATCAGTTTTCTTTCGTGGTTGCTCCCCCAAATCTCAATCGTGCTATTACAAAACGTGGAATACTGTCTGCAAGTGCAAAGGTGTTTGACCCTCTTGGATGGGTGTCTCCCATCACAGTCAAGGTGAAAATACTTCTTCAAACATTGTGGAAGATAAAGGTGGGGTGGGATGATCCCCTCCTACAACACATAATATCATCGTGGGAACATTACTGTGCTGAACTCCCCTTGTTACGTGAAATGAGAATCGACAGGTTCATAGCTCACTCAAATTCCTCATCTTACGAACTTGTCGGATTTTGCGATTCATCTCAACAAGCATATGCGACGGCAGTCTACTTGAGATCAATAATGCCTAACCAGCAAGTTCAAGTGCGTTTGATTGCTGGCAAAACAAAAGTAGCACCTGTGAAACAAATTTCCCTACCGAGATTAGAATTTTGTGGTGCTCTCTTATTAGCAAGACTCCTCAACGTCGTGCTAAATTCGCTGAGAATCTCAATTCAACAAACCATTGCGTATTGTGATTCTACCATAGTGCTACCTTGGTTAGCGGCATCACCAAGTAGGTGGAAAACATTTGTGTGCAATCCGGTGTCGGAAATAGAAGGAATTATTCCCAGGGAACAGTGGCGCCACGTCGGTGGAACTGAGAAACCTGCGGACTGTGCATCGCGTGGCATTGCACCATCCGCACTGGGACGACATCCCTTATGGTGGGAGGGGAGAAGTGGCTACAAGATTACACCCTTCCCCAAGACAATAGTAAACCGGTAGACCCAACACTTCTATCTGAAGAAGAAAAATGATCACCTGAGCCCATTCACAACGTCAGGGATATCTCAATGTAAAATAACCATCCATTTCTTACAATACGAACAGTGATAATAAAAACAGCTGATGGTGAATACAAAAGACCCATAACCAAAATTGCTCCGTTGCCCTGTGACTGAGTAAACAAACAAATGCTCAAGCAAAAGTGAAAGTTTCCTTTTTTGTCTGTCTGTGTGTATATATCGTTGTGTATGTGTGTTGAAATTGTCATTTCAATGGGAGGAGGAATGTTGGAGATCTAAAATTGTGATTATAATCATTTTCTTATATTGTGTATGTCTATTTTGTATTTGGGTTCTTTCAAAGACTAAACTGCAACTGAAGATATTCTTTCTTTGGTCTGTGACTATTTGGGTACCATATGTGTGTATGTGTGTGGTCTCATGTCACCCTCGTCCTGCTACAGAAAACCAGAGCAGAAAGAGGGTAGAGGGAGGGGTTGGAAGTAAGAAGCAAGTGGACAGTAAAAGAACAGATAAAGCAGTGAGAAGTGACCCTTGAGTGCTGTAACAGCGAGTCTCGTCTAATCGGTGTGTGTATGTGTGGACGGCATTGTTAATACAACCGTAATTGTGTATATATCTTCCATCTTTTGTATATAATACGTGATCAATATATATATTGGATCTATCCCCATTTCTGTCTTTCAATCAAGTACTCCAGCAGCTTTTGTGGACGGAACATATGTGTTACAATTGTTTTATTTCGTGAAGGTTTATTTACAACCTACATGTTTTTAACTTATGTTAAAGATTTTATACATCTTTAGTTTTCATTAATTGTTATACTGGGCATTTATAAAGTGTTTTCTGGAGACCTTATACATCTTCAGCTTTATATATATATATATATATATATATATATATATAAATTAATTAACAACTACAGATCGACAGATATGGGGCTTTCCACGTATCGGGACGGGCGTAAGCCATAGTGCTGTTACCGCCCATACACTTCATTTTATCTTTATCCTTATGACGTCGTTTTCGTGTTCAGAAGATGAAAACTTTAATGAACAGATTCAAACTCAACTAAAAATATGTATACATTCCCATTCAAATATGTTACCATAAATCCCTTCGTTTTCAAGCAGAAAGTTTTCTCCGATGAAAATTCACTCTAAAAGAATCTTCCCTCTTCCCGTTCGAATCGAGGGGAATTTCGCTCTTTTGATTTAGTATGTAGACACGAGATAACGCTTTTGGAATTCTTCAAAGCTCTAAATTAAACATTGCTTCATAACTTCAAATTGAGTTTCATTTGCTCTTGTAGGATTTTTGATCGCCATATTTCTGTGCTTGATAGCCTGTGTTATGTCAAAATTGGGAGGGTGTAAATGGTTTGCATGGTTTCTATCGATTTTGGAGTGAAAAATTTATGAAGTTTGGGATGTTCTCGAGGATTTGGGTCGTGACTCAGGCGGGGGCGGAATCACTGGCTATGATTTAAAGTGTGTTAATATTCATAAAATCAAGACAATATGAACAGGCAATTTTGTTCTATATACGAAAAAGTAAAATACATTACAACACAAACACTTACATACGACAAAATTGTGTTGCCGAATTCGAAAACAGCATCCCCAAATTAGTAAAGAATAGAGAAAATTCTTAATCTTACAGACAAAAGTTTTAAATGTTGTCTTGTGTAATCGCCGGATCATTGAACTCGATAGCTGGCCATATTAACTTACATTTTCACTTGATTTCCTTAATTACATCCCTTACGTAGTTTTTAGTGTTAAAACTGGCAGTGTAACGTATTTAAGTGTTAAAACTCTGAGCTCGTCCTGTTATTCAAGTTTTGGACTGCAATTTAAAACATTTCTATAAAATTGGTATTTTTTGCTTGTTTTATTCAAAATGAAAGTTTAAAAAAGTAAATGGTAATATGAGTCGGTTCGAACCGACGACCTCAGACTTTACTCTGATGCTCTCATTTCCACCCATTAGTCCATTACCCACAGAGGACACTTAGGACCTTTGCACAATTACTATACCTTTTGCCGGTATTGAAAGATGGTTTCATTTCGAAACTTAAACTAGAATATTTGTCTTTATAAACGCAGTTTATAGTTAGATCGTGTTATTTCTCCCTTTATAGGAGTGTGCATTTTTAATTTGTATAACTTTAGTGAGTGTAAGACGTATTATTGTTTACTGATGTTGTTTTGTAGTTATTGGGCTTGTGCTTTTGGACGAGGAAGTAAGTTTAAGCAACGGAGGGGCGTGTCTGTCTGTAGGTATAGGTTCTTCCAATCACTGCTTTAGCGAAGTCTGGAGGATGGGGGTGGAAACTATATTTATTTGCTCTCCAGAACTGATTAAGCTCAAACTTTCCTGTGTGTTGCCTATATTCGCTACTTTGCATCTCAGTAACGTCCTTCGCTCGTTGAACATGAAATAAACGACAATATTTATTTATTTAATAACTATCCAAATACAGCTCAGGCCATTTTACGTTGGACAAAATAACAATGCGCAACAAACAAAACAAAATAACAACACAAAACAAAGAAAATAAATAACAATAAACTAGATATTAGAAGCAATGCAGAGCTAAATAGAACTTAAACTATACATTCATTCGTTCTGTAACCATCCTCAAATACGCATTGTAACTGGTAATCCAGTTCATTGAATTGGGAGGGTAATCTATAAAATAGGGATCTCTTTATTAATGATATCCTTGGGTGTGGAAGATCTTGTACTCCGTGTAGGTAGTCTGAAATATAAGTTTGATAATAGTTTGTCACATCTGATTTGTTCATTTACGATTTTATAAAGGAACTTGAAATCGGCCACCTTATGACGATTCTCTGGAGATTCAATATTCAATGCTTCCAGTAATGATTTTCTGTGCAAGTTGCGAACAGTGGGAATTCTAAATTTAACAATTGCTAGGAAGAAGTTTAAAGCTCTCTCCAACTTAGAAAGCACTCTAGGGGTAGCTATAGACCATATGGACTCTTCGAGCGCGTCTGGACAGCTGATGGTACTATGCTAGCATTGACAAATAGTGATGTAGTGAGGCTTACCAGTCTTGACGATGTAAGAAAACATGGCAAGTGAAACTGTAATGTGAGACTTCACACGAAATTCGTATGTTTTTGAATGAATCAACACTTGAAACTCAATATTAATAATTGTGTAAATCTCTCATCTTTTTTCTTTTTCATTTTTTTTGTAACTTTCATTGTATTATTGGTATTCATTCACGTGTTTTAAATTTCTCTATTTTTTCTCATCTCTAACATGACAAGATTCTATGAAAATCAGGACTTAACCTTATTTTTTATTATGTATCATACTCTAAGTAGTTTCAATTTCAGACTCTCCATTTACATATTTTGTAAAATTAATGATGGCTTCTCGTATGTACTTTCCCTGAATTATAACTGTAACTCATTTGGACATCCCTCTCAGAGTGATGGGTGAAGAAGAGACCGGCAGACATCCCGCATGCTCGTCTCTTCCCCCTCGCACCCCTCTCTACGAACTAGAACTTCTCAAGATCCCAACGGGGGGCGGACACAGAAAATAGCACATTTGCTGCTTCTGTGGTCAACGACCAACCAGCCATCCTGAGTGACACAAATAAAAGATTTCTTAAGAATTTATAGCCTTGTTTGGAAGACTTAAAGATAATAGACACAGTTAATGGAGAACTAAAGTATTGGCGCCACATCCGCTTGGTTTCCATAGCAACGGCGGAGGCCAAGTCTAAACAAACAGTAAGTTTGATGGCAAAAAAGTAGAAAATCAGTTGTGGAAGCAATGTCTTAATATTTTTCGAACTGTTTATTATTTCGTTAACAAGCGGAAATAGATTGAAAGAGTATTAAGTACTGACGCGTGGTCGAGCGGAGGCGTTTTTCTTCCTTTTTTTTCTGGAAGAGAGCGTCAAAACAAAATAGAGATTCCAAGAAATTTGAATGTTTTCTTGGAATAAGAGAGTTTTAGAAGTCGTTTGAGAGTTATTATAGAGGTACGTGGGAACTTGTGACGGTCGAAAGCTTGATAGCTACCCAATCAATTAGTTCTGGTCTAAAATCAGAAGTTCCTTTTCTTAGATTGAAGAACATTCTTTATTTGCTTATAGAGGTTTTTATAAATTTTGAGTTTGTGAGCTGAGAGTAAGACGTTTAGGCTTTAGAAACAGTTTCTATTTTTGAATAAAAGAATATAGCAGTTCAAGGTGTTATAGGTCAGAAGTTTTGCCTTATGAGTGTATAATTTTAGAAAAATGTTGTGAAGTTTGGAATTTAGGAAAGGCAAAGTTTCGGCCCGACGAGAAGTCGCCATGGCTTCCATGACGGCGACTTGGAACTGCAGGCAAGCTTCGATGGTGGTGATGGTGGTGGAGATGCACCTCTACAGCTCTTCGTGGTCAGTGAGTTCGAAGCTCGGCAATCGACTTACAGTAAACTTCGGAAAGACCAGACACAGGTACCAGGAATAACGAGGTATTTAGGACGTTGAGGATTTTAGCTTTCTGTAGGTAGGATTAGCTTGGTTTTAGGAAAGCGACGCCAGCGCTATGCAGAAGGATTCGCTTGAGTGTTGGAGAGAGAGAGAGAGAGAGAGAGAGAGAGAAGTGAGAAAGCGTTACCAGCGCTATGCAGAAGGAATCGCTTAAGGTTACATGGTTGTGTCTGGTGGTGGACTGGTCTCTGAATTTCCTAGTCTCAGAGTCCATCTTTTGTACTCCAAATTTCCCGTAGTTCCCGAGATTCTCGGAGAGGAACGAGATATCTCTAGGGCGGAGTTAAACTGTCTCTGTTTCTTCAATTATCCAAAAATTTGGTAATTGGGTGGATACGATTCTAATCGTGAAGATTGGATACGTAGTGACGTCATAGAGACAGTCCCTAGTCAGCTGGATGTAAGTCTCAGCTCGTTCTACTTCGCCGAAGGGCTCGATGTAGCGAAGTCTAGTAGCGACTTGCACATGTGTACTTACTGATGGTTCGTTACTTCTGTAGACGCAAGGAGAGGAAAAGCTGGAAAACTCATACTCCGGTATCTTCCACTTGTGGTCATTGGATGATAATCAATCTGTAGTGGGAGATTATGGTTCTCTTCTAAAAGTATTCCTTCATTGGCCTGGTTTTGCCTTAGGTATAGTGGAGTAGGAATCATGTCGTGGGAAATAGGTTTTGGAATTTTGGGATTATGTGTCTTGAATTTCAAATGTGTTTAACGTGCCTGTATCTTACTGTCAACTTCTATATCTTTTTAACATTATAATACGGGAAACATAGATTTGATTCACATCTTAGCATTGTAGGAGGTTACATTGGTTACACTCAGAACAAGAAGTTTACAGATAAAAGAATCTTGGTAACACAATACAATTTCTGTATGGTTGACACTTGTAACATATGAACGTTGTATACCTATAGCTATATCTTGCTCAAAGAATCTCTGTGTTGGATACAACATAGGGAATACAAATCACACGAAAATATAAATTTGACATTTCCTCCAGTGAGACATACACTTTCTTATTTCAAGGATTATTTTAACAATAGATACACAGAATGAAAAAAGAAACAAAGAAAAGCATAAACGTTGCATTTATGAAAGAAGTATAAAAAATATCATTTCTGAGAAACCTCAAATATATGATCGTGGGAAAGGGTTGATTTCAATCGACAGCAAGAGTTTATACCGAAAGCAGAAGTGACTAAACTGTCCTTGACTATATGAATTGGAATGGTTAAATTAAGTCCAGAACAAAATTATGACTCTTCGATGCTGTTTTGAAGAAACACAACAACAAAAATACAAAAGAGGAGGGGTTTCTTTCTTTGATGCGTGGATAGGAAGAGAACGAATGAATTACAGTCCTCCTGGGGTGTTTCCAGAATCTACCTGTGGTTGGGAAGAAAAAAGAAAGGAAAAGAAAACTTTCTGGAGTTGACATTGAAATAAAAAGCAAAAATAACGTTCAATTGTAGTTTGCAAGTGAAGAAGGAGAAGGCAATTCAAATTGAAAAGAAAAAAAAGAGTGTGCAGTTTGAGCTTACTACATCTCTCCCTTGCCGAAGAAAAATTTTACAACTGAAAGGAAGTAGAATTTTTGAACTATCCTCGTACATACGAGAAGAATTTTTCGCTGCGAGGTTAAGCGTGAAAAATCTATGTTTAGTCAATCATTTCAATTTCAAAATCAATTTTCTTTTAGATTAGAAGTTTCTAAACTGATTTTATATTTTGTATGAATATTCAGAATGCTTAATTGTATACCAGATGCAATAATATAAACCTAAACAAATATAATTGAAGATAATTTGTATAAGATTGCAACACTTGGCTGTGAAGAATATACAAATTGTAAAATATTAAATTACCATTACTATGGCCTAAGCAAATAATGAATGGGATTATATATTATATAAATGTTTGATCTTCCGCTCTTGGTTATTGATCATTTGTTCCATTTTTAATATCCTTTTGATTTACATATCATAATTTACTTATTGATATGACTGGAAGCTAGAGTGGGAAATGAAATATAAAAAAAAATAGTTTCGATATTGGCTTGAAATTGATATAGCAGTCGAATATTTTATTAGTAATGGATACCACGTCTTCTCTACATACATTAATATAAAATTTTTGTAATTAATTAAGGATTTCGGCAGGATGCTTTACAATCATGAGTTAATTTGAATAATGGTATTGATTACAATAGTTGCTTGGTTCTCACTCTAGCAACAATAGATAATAAAATGAAGATATATAGCGACATGCCGTTTATTTTTATTTATAAATACCACATATATATTATGCAGTTGTTTGGTTATTAATACTTATTATGTTACAGTTTGAAGGGATTGCAGTCATTATCTTTAATACTTTTATCTTATTGAACAATTCTTATGACCAGATTTTGATTTAATTGGAAGGTTTGCTTACATATTTTGGATGAAGCTGAAATTTCCCTACTAGAATCTAAAGAATGAAGATGAAAGGTTGATCTAATTCATTCTAATACTGATTCCCATTCCAGTAATAAATTATAGAATAACAGGTTGTACAAAAACTTATTTGATTATTAATTAGAACTGAAGGAGGTATCAATTAAAATCTCAATCCATCTATCAACGCTAACCAAATTACGTAAGCAGGATTTTTGAACACATCTAAATTGAAAGTTTTATAGCTGAATAAGCAATGCTTAAACCTGATGTGAGTCATATAGTTAACCCATGAGGTATTTTGAAGGCAAACGCATGAAAATACTGTACGCTTTCAGAAATATAATATTGCAAAAAAAAAGAAAACAATTATCTTTTGACATATTCAATTCAATGTATTTTCACTTCATATGAATACTGCAATTCCTTTAATGCTAACATAGTGGTCCCAATTTATACGTGTTTCTAACAATTACAATCGTTTAGTGTTATACATGAAGCTCTCTAAAATCTTTATAGGCTGCTCTTGAACTATTTACTTAAAACCTTTTATAATTTATAGCCAATATCGTATTATTCGGACCTTTTAAAGTTGCTTTGACTTTAGTCATCATATCTTTGTTCAACTTTAGAAAGTCTACCTGATCATTCTGGAGTTGATTGAACGTGGCTATACAATAATCTAGAATCAAATGTATCAAACCAAACAATTTTTAAATAGTTTGTCTAATAAAATTAAAATTTACCACATTTTATACTTCACTTGATTTCTGTATAATTTCAAATTTATCAACTCCGAATGTTTTTTAAAAGAAGCCTATTTATGACACAGACTCGATAACCTTTAAGAGTCATGTTCACAAGTACCACCTTTATATATATCGTTAACTAGTTTCACGTATTGTTTGAGGTGTAACAATTAGTTTAATGTATCGATTAAATTTTCATGCGATATGTCTCCATTGTCTGTCAATTATTTCTATCTCACCCATGTAAACAAAATTATATTTCTAATATATATATAGCGTACGGTTACTTATGGTCCGCCCCGGAAAATAGGGGAGGTATATTATTCAAGAATTACCAGGATTTTAGTAATTAATAATATTGTTCCAAGGAACAGGTTTATTGACCTGTGAATCAAAGCTATTTAACTTTAGTGGGGTCTAGTAGAATAATTTGAGTCGATTAGTTTGAACGACTAATGATCTGTTGCCTTTTTTCAAAATATACAGCTAATTCAGTTTTAACTTTACATACTATAGACTCACCCACACGAATCTAATTTATATGATCTGCCCTAAGGAACGCGTTCTCCATTTAAGATACTGAATTTCCTATTCAAAACAATTGATTTTAGTAAGCGGCGCTTTTTTCTTTTTTTCAACTAAGATACGTTTTGCTATTTAATTTTTTAAGTTCTTTTAATTTTGATTTAGTGAACGTATTGTGCGTCCACATTACGTTCTGCAAAACGTGATGTAATTAATAATCTTTTGAAATCTAATCTTCTAACGTTGGGTTCTTTACTTAGCCACTGCATAAGGTAACCAGTGATTAGAATATTTATTATTTTAAGAGACTGATACGCTTCTCTATAGTTCTTGTTTAGAATGAGAGCGTTTACAATTACTATAATAGAGTTGGTCGACTCAATCAACTGAGTACTTTACGTGTAATATTGACTTTCATTGTCAAATTTTGACCACAGTCTCGCATCCAATTATGCTTTCAAAGTTATAACAAAACACTTTAAAGACTTCTTCTGTTAAATCTAACGTAAATGTGTCTTTATTTAAGGGTTCAATTTCTGAATTATTTGTCAAATTCGATGCGTCAGCGCGGTTGGAGTTTATTTTGCGGAAGTTATATGAATTCTGCCAAATTAATAAGCCAGAAATCAAGTAATTATGGAAATATTTCACCATAAAATTAAAATTAGAGCACTTTTTTGTCTGTAACAAAGGTGTATTATTAGGTAAACGTAAGGACAGGAACAACTTAGAAAGAACGGTTACTTGAGGACCCGCGGTCCACCAATTGAGCAACTCAATTTCCTGGTTTTTATTTACTTAAGGGACTGTATTGGTTGGAAAGTATTGTTACTTTACCTTTTGTTTTAGCGGAAATAAAACGATTCGCTTTCAAATCCAGAAGTCCGTGGTTCGATGGTTATTTTTCACTGCTTTCTAAGTTACAAAAATGCTAGCTAGCCAAAATCGCGTCTTAATACTTTAATTTAAAAGTTTAGGTCTAGTCAAAAGGTTTATTTCCTGAGAATTTAATATTTATTAGACGATACTTTAGATTTGTTTTGACCAAAATCTACGGGATTTAAGATTAAATCTTTTGTTTACAATTTGAAGGAGTATTTCCGTCTTCCTAGTTTTTTTTTAAAAAAGTACTTTTTTATGAAAAAGAAAGAGGTTGACTGTACTCTGAAGCGAGATATACTGTCTGCGAGGATTTCCTGCTAAGCAAGGGATACTTCTGTCTTCATTTCAAGTTAAAAGAAGGGGAGTACTACGGTTTCTTTTGTTAACTACAGACTCAGGTATAAAAGTAACTTTCGTTTTCAACGGTGAACACTTTTTTTTTGACATTTTAGTAAAAGGAATTTCTGTGGGTTTCTCTGCGGAAGCTATTAGAAATTTAAAGTAAACCAAAGAATTATTTTAGGTAACTATACAAAATGATTCTAACATTTTATTATTATTATTTTTAAGCAATTTTAACAAGAAAACTATGTTCAATGATTGCTCAGATTATTTTCGAAGAAGTTAGATAAAAGGAACTGTTATCATCTTCTCGCTTTTTTAAAAGAGAGTCCCTACACATTTGTTGTTTTAAAAGATTTTTGTTACTTTCTAGCGACTCTTTCTTTTTATGTTACAGGTAGTATTTGGCAATATTTAGTTATAATGTTTTATTACTTTTAAAGTCACCAGTTTATTAATAACAATCCTGATATTTCTTGCGGAAGTGGAATGGGTGACTTTTTCTTTTGTAGAATAAGACAAGAACTCCTTATTTACTAGATTTTCAATTCAGATTTTTGCTAAAACCAAAGATGGAATGTTTCTTACTTGTTTTTACGCAATTTCATATGAGCGCAACTTACGATCTTTTATAGTATTGTCTGCACAATAATGAAACTAAGATGGCTGACGTTATGTTAATAATCTGCATATACCCTTTCTTGGTACTTTAATTTTCTTTCTACGTAGTTGACACATTGATTTTTACTTTTTAACCACTTTTGATGGGTCTTAAGACAAAATTTACGAGATATCAAAAATACTAAATGGATGCTTAAAATATCTGGTTCCGTATTGATACAAATAAATTCCAGTGTAATTAATGTACGAAAGGTATATCAAACTCTGGGACAGTAGTAATTACTAAAGGCGTGTTATTGTAATGACATTTAAACTAATTCTCTCTTATTTAGATAAATAGCCACACCAGTGTTGTTGTCATACAACATTTTAAGAACATTTTGATTTACCTTTGAAGGATGCTGGGGTTTTAAACAGCCTTTGAATGACTTTGCTTTACATTTTATTGGCAACTTTGGAATTTTTGTCCCTCTTTACTGATAGGCAACTTTTACGTTTATTACACTTGCTACCAAGCCGCTAATATTTAGTACTTTTAAAGGAAAATTCAGAATTTATCTCGATACTTGTTATATTACTTATAAAGGGCTTTTTGTGTCCGGCCTAGGATGGACTTAAAACTAACTTGCAACTTGAAAAAATATTTTTCATCTGCTGTTTAGCAACCTTTTTAATTACGCGGGATACATGTTGGTTGCACACAAGATCCTATTAAATGGGTGTCACGTGAAGCGGCGCTTTATAAGCACAATAATATATGTATATATATGCATGAAGGCGGAACGGCTGGCCTAATTCAAACAATTAATGGCACTAGTGCAATGGACACGGGGACTAGTATCATGGCATGATCAATTTCGGATTTTATAATGGTAGGGGGCGCGCTTTGCCCTACTGATTGGCATTAATGCAAGGTCCCTAGAATTAAATTATAACAATCATCATCACCGTAATCTGTGCGTCATGCAGGGGCACAGGCAACCTATTAGTGATGT
>JAGDQP010059098.1:449-12439 GCA_022664845.1 Lepisma saccharinum | reverse complement strand
AAGTCGGGTGACAATACAATATTTCATTATTACTTTCATATATTTATATATTTTCTTTAATATGGACTTCTTTATCCTAAAATAAATACTAACCTGCAACGATGTTGAGTTTGACTGATTGAAGAACACTTTAGGATTTGGGTAACAAAACATTAGCTTGAGAAAAAGTATCCGAACATGTCTTTCTTAAACAATTCGTAGTAAAAAGTAAAAAAAATATTTAGTTTATGCATGACTAAAAAGGAAAGCATAGGGCGCGCCAATTCAAGAATTTATAAAGTGACTGTATATGAAAGCGTGCCCCAAGCATAAACTTGTCATGCACAAAGAAATATTTTTTACTTTTTAATATGAAATGTTTAAAAGGTATGTCTTTTCTGGCTTTTAGGCATTTCAGGCTCAGGCCAGTGCACACGTTTGTATTTCTAAATTAGGTAACTTTTATCCTGGTTAACAGAAGTAAGCGTGAGTTTGAGCGCGCTCAGTTTTCAAAACGTGAGCTTAGCTCAGTTTTTGAAGGTTGAGTTTGAGTTGAGCTGCGCTCACTTTAAAAGTGAGTTTACTCAACCTTTCTTACGTCATAACATGATGGTGGTCCATTTAGCGCACGAATGGGACTGCTTGGAAACAAGGCTTGATATATAGAACACAGAAAGAAAAGAAAGTGTTTTCCAAAGTCTGCTTTAGCAGAACATTTTCATAAAGCAATAAAAAATACTACAGTGAATGTCCATTCTATACCAATCAACAAACACTAAACTTCGAGAATTAATGATTTTTCATGCACAGTTGACCAACTTTTAAATCCTCGTTCGCCGTTGTGCATTTGCGTGAGTATACTTCAACAATGCATGCAAATCTATCTGGACGATGTGAATAACATCATCAAATACGTTAGTGACAGAAGACACAAAGTAGATTAGACATGCAAATCGAGTGTATAGTATTCTTGACAGCAGCCGTGATAACTATAATACACATAGCACATTGAGTCATGCAACAAGTAATTTATTCAGACAGTACTCAAACTTCACTTCTGCAGGTACTAAACAATATCCCATACGTTCATGCTTCTTCCACATTCACTAGCACAGCTACACAATGACTTCCATACATATATATTTTTCTAAAAAATATGAGGGACTACATTAAATAATATGCTAATTCATACAATTCGAAAATCAATAAAGTGTGGCCAGAACCTTTGCACACTGACTATTCCTGTAAATCTTGATAGTTTGACAAGGATTCCGGGCAAAATGTTGATGATATCGGGACGGAAAGTTATTTTTCAGACAATTTTCCCTATGTGGGAAAACTTCAGAGAAGAGAGAAGGGGGTAAAGTTTGGTCTAAGCATTTACTTCTGAAAAACAAACTCTGTTTCATAATCGAGTATAGTGGGGTTAAAGGGCTCGAAAATCAAACTATATAGACATTTTCCGATGTTTAGTTTTTACTCCTTCTGAGCTCCATAAATTCAAACATACTAAAAGTTACCAACCACTTTACAATATTTCGAAAACAGGTGACCTTGTTCTCATATGACAGTGTTCGCTCTGGATTGACGAACGTTCATTCTGATTTCATTGCTTTTGTTTCTTAGATTCGGAAAACAACTACTACTAGACGCTTCTCTATACTAATTCTAATAATTTCTGAAGAGAAAAAGGGAAGTTTTTGTGGATATTTCATTTTGAGTAAGAAACAAACAACTTTCTTCCCTCAACAACAACTAAAGAAAACAGCTAGCTGGATGACGAAAAATAGATTCTTAATATTACACTTAGGGGCGATGAACTGTCTTGTACTGTCGAAACTTCATATCCCACACGACGAAATAAAAAAAAGTCTGTTTTACCAAAATAATATATGGACGAAGATATGACGTCATTATACCACTATGCCTACAAAGTTGTGAAATAGTTGCTAGTTACGTAAGTTCCAATGACATATTCTGCCTCTGACTATTGTCTCATCAAACAGGCACTCTGTGTTCTTCTTGTTTCACTAAATTTCTCGTTTTCGTAGTTTCTGTAATCCACTTAACAACAAGACGCACGTTGTGTCAGTTGGGATGTCTTTGGACCTCTATTTTCTCTTGAATCTGAAAAAAAAACGCTAGGATATACTGGGAGAGTTATACTAAAAAAAAACATCTACTGAAATAAAACTACGAATTCTTAAGTTATTAAAAACTTTACTGGGATTTTACAATTATGACAAATTTTGCAGTACATATTACTACATGAACAGAAATTTCAAAGATACGGTCTAGATATTTACGTTACACATTTTTTTAAACATAAAAACTGACTTCATGTATGTAAATGTAATATTTTTGAAAGTTAATTTTTCTGGTTTTATTATTAAAACTACTAATACCTGTATAATTATCCCCGATTTATAGTGAACAATCACTATTCTAATTACCATTTTTGGACACTTATACACTTTTTTTATTCAATAAAAAAAGCTCTGCCTACATACAAGCATTAGTATGTTGGTATTTAAGAGAATGAATGCTGTGCAGATTGTAGACTCCTCGTGGACTGGCAGTGATATAAAAATACCTTGATGTCTCTTCTGTTGGTTCAACTTCAAACATACGAGGAGAGCTCAGACAAAGCTAATCCAAAGGCAAACTACGGAACCAAATACGCACATTGAATATGTAATATAATACGAAAACCCCGAAAGAATGCTCAACTGAATATTGATTTAATAAATATTAAAATAAACAGCTAATGATTAAATGGTAGTATTTCGTACAAAATCAATACAATGATTAGTAGAAAATTTTCAGCCTCTTTTCTTCATAAATATTACGTACTTTCTCGTTCCATTCATTAAGAGCATCTACCGTTCAATCATTAACGGTTCTCTTCCCATATAAAAGTATTTGAATAAACATTGCTCCAAAGACCTTCACTGATGAAAGTACAAAACCGCATCCTCAATTTCTAGGCGTAACACATCTTCAACGAATAAACATGATCGGAAAGAGTTTACACTTGAATAAACAATGAATGTCACGCGCGAATAAACAAAACTAATAAAGCGAAATTAGAACAACTGAACTCTCCTCGTACTTCTGCACAGTAATATTAAATAAATACTAAGATACTGGATGTACCGTATTGTCAAATAGGAAAATTACGTTGAGCATTGTTCAATTTTTTAAAGTGGATTCACGTTGTACGTGGGGAATGAATTGTTGAGGCACTTCTTGTGAAGCTATGGTTATCTTCTGTTTACTATTAATACCAACACATCATTCATTGTTATTATACATGGCCATGCACCTCTATTTGTACCGAATGATGAACAATGCAAGAATTAGGTAAACTAAACTGATCGTCAATTTGGAAAAAATATACAACAAAATAAATTAGCTGAATTTTGTACCTCGCGAATCCAACGAGAACAAATATGCAAATACGAAAAGAAGTATGCACATATATAGATATACCAAAAACAAATACACGCTCATTTGTTCGTTTATTCACTCAGCCACACATGCAAATATTCAAGTGTTAAGGAACATTTTTATAAAAGTGTGCCATACAATTTAACAACTGTACACTGTTAGAAATGTCGTAGAAAAATGTTCATTCACTTTTCTTATTGTTTTCACCACATATCAAGTGCTGAGAAACAAATCTTTAACAGGTCAAAGTAGGCATTTAAGTAATGTTATTCAAGAAAGGCTGAATATCGATTGTTCTTTTGAGTCTTTTTACTTTCAAGACGAAGAGATATTTAAATATACTCTACAATGTCTTCGTTTAAATGTGTTCCTTTCTACTACCTGAAAAAGGTAACCATCACATGTGGGGAAAAAATATAGAATTACGGAAAATAATTAAAATACAGGCCATTAGTTACTTAAATTCTTTGTTGTTTTCTCCCCTTAATAAAAGCAATTTAATTTTTTTATAAATTATTAAAGAATGAAAATATACAAGTTGCTTTTCAAAACCGCATTAAAATTTAGATGGTAACTACGAATAAAGTTTCATTTTATAGAAACAAACACTACAACTGGCACAGTAATTAGCATGCTTGCCTTTCATGCAAAATATTTCAATTAACTTATCTTACGATTTTGAAATCTTGTTCACACTCAAGCCTACCCGAAAAGAGCCAGTTCGAAAGTCAAAACAAAGTTCTGCGTATAAAATTAATGTGATTATTTTCTTTAATAATAGTAGTAGAATGAACCACAACGGCATAGCTATTGTAAGATATTAATACTTCTTTTAATATAAAACATCTGACATACCCTAGGTTTCAAACTTTAACAATAGTCAGATTATAATGAATTGATAATGTGATTTGATTCTGCAATAAAATTGTATGTCTAAACATTTCACACATTACAGTACTTTGCCTTAAATTATCTTTCTTTGCTTCTGTCACGATTTTCGAGTATATAAATTGTTTGCACAACTGCCAGTTTTCTCGAATATAGATCTAATCGAAAACATTATGTATGCGTTTGAACTAAATATTTTTGTACGTTGCAAAATAACTGCAAACAAAGAAACTGAATACTCTGCTTTGGCCTGTTATATCACATGGCTGCATAACTAGGAAAGTGACAGCTCACTGGCTCTTAAGATATGACTAATTTCTACAAGCTTGGTTCTGTAATTAGTTTTAATATATGATGCGCAATAAAAGTTGGAAGTAATTAAGATGGAACGTCATTTTGTTTCAGGACCGCGGACCGAAACCAAGTAAAAATTAAAGTATCTGCAGGACTGTGCGTCCCGTTTGGCCTTATACAAGTTTTTAAACACCGCGGAACTTCTACATGCCTAAATACAGTTTACTCCCACCTCGTCTTACACTGTCAAAAGCGATTCTTTCTCTTCTGGAAGTAATAATTATACCTAAAAGCATTTTTTACGTTATTGAAGAGTATTGGATAATTCGAGTCCTGATTATCATCCTAATCGAGCAGCTTCGAAGGACGAGACCTGTTTTTAACCTGGTAGCTGAACCATGCTCGACTTTGAATTTAATTTTTAAGGCCTTTAGGCAACTTTGGATCAGTCCGGACTGATGATGATGGGATGAATTGGTGCAATGAAGAAAGTAGGAGGAAACGGGAGAAGCCCGAGAAAACCCACACACACGGTGTTTGTCCACTACAAAGCCCACACGGCATGAGCAGGGATCGAAGATCGGGTTTGAATCCGAGACAGTGTGCGTGTTCACAACAAATCTAGTCACTGGTCGCGTAATGGTCCTTCCCTACTATTCTGTCACGCCTCCACTAAAGGTGGATACCACTACTTCGCCACAAGCATAGGGGAATATTGGATCGTACGTATGAAACGAAATATTTCATTTAGTTAAAGTGGACTAAGAAACATCAGCATCAGAAGTTTTGGTATTATAAAATTTTTCACCTTTATTCAACGAAAATTTGGTTCCAAAATTAAATAAGCTCACCTACTATTAGGACTTATTTCTGGACGATGTTATGCTTGCTAACAAAAATCAGTAAGAAATCGTAGCAGCAACTCGTACTGACGAACAAAGAATAATACCAAAATGACTCCTAACTTTCTCTCTCTATCCATTCAAATTCTAAAAAATATTGAATCTTAATCAGCATTATCTTTGTAATTTGAATTTAAATTGAATTGAATTGAATTTTAAAGGACTTTAGGCAACTTTGGCTCAGGCCGGTGATCTTCCTGCAATTGCCGTAACGTTATTATACGTTACTCATAACGTAACATTACATGCAATAGAAGAGAAAATTCTAGTATGAACTAACACAAGTCCCCTGTATAAAAAAAATACTATCGCGTTCGAAAATAGGTTCGGCGGACTGACCCGAGTTAATGAGTTATATTTTTATGGCTGCAAAAACCATATTTTCCACGAGTTGCAACGAAGAGGAAATAGTTCCACGACTATATGTTTGACACAATTGGATGAAAATGACGTTTTTATTCGGAAGTAAAAATATTTTAGTTTCTGTGTGAATTTACTATTTTTGCTCGTCAAATAATACGTATATCAGCCTATTTATAGAGCCATTATATTCGCTAATTCTTTTTGAGTGTTGGAGATGGTGCTACATACAGGGATGCATGAACGACACTTTGCACATTGTTCTACGAATTAAATTAAATTTCTGAATACATTCTAAATTCAAATTTATCTTGCGTATGGTTTCAGTGACACCAACTTCTTTCTCGATACGTAGGTACTCCTTTTCCAATCTGAATTTCGCCATTCATAGTCATCAACATGGATGTTCTATTGCACTCTTCTATAAACAAATTGTAAACTTTTCCGCTATAAGTAATATTTGTTTTTCCTGCACATACCTTTGAAATCATTACAATAATGGATGGAGAAAGGACAAGATTTTCTTTCCTTGAAATGATCAATATAAGATACGGATAATGAAATTAAGTGCGAGGGAATTAAGAGAAGAAAAAATCTAAATGCAGATGCCAAGAACAGCAGTAAGACACAAAACTTACAGTTAATGTAAAGCAACGATCTCCAACAAAAGATGGCAGCACTACCTCTGTATCGTTGTACGAAATTTCAATGCTGCTACTACAAATTCAAGTCTAGAAAGTTCAAACTTTCAGGGAAGAAAGTTCATAACCAAAGCAAGACTTCGATCAATGCAGATTTTTTTTTATTTTCGTTTCTCTTCATTGTTGTAATCGTTTGAATGTTGTTGTAAATATCAAAACCTTTAACAATGAACAAAAAAGAAAATTAAAGATCGGCATTGATCGAACTCTTGAATTGGTTTTGAACTTTCTTGTCTGAAAGTTACAACTCTCTAGGCTTGAATTTGTAGAAGCAGCATTGAATTTTTTTGCAACGACAAAAATACATTAGACATATACGGAGAAAGTGCTGCTATCTTTTGTTGGAGATCGTTGTTTTACATTAACCGTTATAACGCTTATTAAGTATATAGATAGCATATCTTATTGTACACACTTGTAAGTCAAAAAGCAGAATGAAAAAAATAGATATTCCCTATGTATGTATATATTTTGATATTAATTTTCCTGTAAGATGAAAAAAAAATCCCCTTTCACATAGTAAGGCGTAAAAATACCTTCCACTTTATCACTAACTGTACGCATTCTATTTTAAGTTCTACTTTTCGAGTATAAGGCAAAACAGCGGGTCCTCCTACATTCTATGGTTTGTTAAAATTCGGGTTTTATATGTTGAAGTTAACCGTGGAAACAAACTTGTACAGAAGAGACATTACAATCTATATTTCCTTATGAAACAAAGTTAAGCGAAAATTTCGATCTTGTACGCATCGCACGACTTTATTGCCGTACGCACAAATCAGCTTTATTCACGAGATATGAAATTAGAACAATATTAATGCAAATCTAACTGGCGTATACAATAATTATTTTCCTACACAGAGAAAGATGAATTTTCTACTCCGTTATGAACTGTCACAAGTGTTCTACTTCAGCGTTTGTAGTATGTTATCAATATTTTCAATAACTGAACATTTTTCTTACAACTTCTACCATACGAACATTCTCTTGTATCCTTTATTTTCTATACTCCAATATGTGTATTATTCAAATATATCTACTTAAAAAAGATGCAATGAATTGCACTACTCTTTCTGGTAGTTTGATTCCTTACCAGTAGGTCACTATAATTTCTGTGCAAGGGATAAACATAATTGGTGTGGAAAATATTGCAATGGTAACTTTTTATTTGCATGAACAGAAAAGATGGTGATAACTGAGGCGTGTTATTTCGAAAATAAAAGTAAAACTAGTTACATATCGTCTGATATGTCCTGCCTCACACTAAAGTTTGGTTTTGCGTAACGCGATATATGACGTGTGTAGAAGGTATAGTTGATTTTCTTTGTCACAACTTGATAGACGTACACACACTTCTTCGTTGAAGCAAACGACTTCATGTTGTTTCCTTGGAATACTAGAAACACGTTTATTGTAAACGTAAGAAGATTATATTGCTTTGCAACTGTTTTAGTTTCATTATTAAGCTTTTTTTCTTAACGAACTTTTCTGTTGTTGGCTCAGATATCTTTACGTTAGAATACCTTTACAGTGACTTATTTTCGCACTATTCCTAGTGTTCTGTATTACATGCCTTGTAGATAAATATAATTACTATATAGCAAGGTTTTTTTCTAATCATGAAGAAAAAAAAATGTTGACTTAAAATATCTCTTAAAAAAGTAAACCAAAGTTTGAGCAATGCATTACACTAGGAAGTATCGAAGTTCCCACGAAATGTCTTCTTAAAATTTTGAAAGTAACTGGATTCCTTCTCTCTACATTAACGTGTTATCACATGTATTTTCTCCAAATTGACTACTGTTTACACAAAAGTCACCCCTAAAAGAATCGGACAGAGCTTTGCTTTGTCACTGACATGAATAGTTATTGGCTACAAGAAATCTATTTTTAGTGAAATAATTATTTGTGTAAGTTTCGAGTAATGAAAGTAAAACGCTCCTCAATTAGCAGCAGCAAATATGTGGACTAACTAAACAAAAAAATCAACTCATCGCTAACGGGTGAGATAATATCAACGTTATTTAACTCTTTATACACTTACATCCACATCTGAATAACTAACAACAACTAAACGAGGGAAGGGTAGAATTCTAATAATACCAGTAATTTTGCATCCCTTCGGAAACGACACGATTATTTTCAAAATGTCACCCCTTTCCACCCCAACCCCTGGGGTGGGGGATGAACTTTAGCTTGTAAAGTATTGAAACTATCACTATTCATCTCAGCAACCCCGAAAAGTATGGAATGAACACTAATATTAGTAGTTTTCAATTATTGATAGAATGTCACCCCATTCCCCATGTATTTCTTATGGTGACCTTGAACCCCCATAGCTCAGCCCAGCGGTGACCTAGACATGATATTGTATTTTTGCTATAATCTACAGACCATATGTAATTGAATGAGTCATTGACCTCGTCCATCCTATGTATGGTTCTTGAGAAATAAGCTTCCCTTTACTCATTTCTATATATAGATATGTTTGCCAGAAAGTCTTATACGAATAACAACATCCGGCAAGCATACCACCATCTCTATGCCATACTGAAACTCACCACGCACGTGCATATTCGTATCTTTCTATCATATTAATCGTTATTTTCGAATGTACATTATGAAACTGATACGGAATAACGGACTCTTGCCGAGAAGAAAAGTGGCTAATATAAAACCTGCGACACATTTAACACATGAACAGGTACTGAGACAGTCGATTTAAGTTATCTTATATGACTTTTTCACTTCAATTCGATAATTTAACTTACATTATTCAAGTTTCGTTTCTATTTTAAACTTATGATTCTTACATTAGGTACATTTATAAAAAATCATTACGTTATCACGCACTCACAACTACAGACCACGTAACAAATTATACAAGTGTGTGCTGCTAGCATATGGAAAAAAGGTAATATAAAAAGATGCAGAATGGTAATCAGGATTTATACAGTCTCAAAACCAGATAACGAAAAAACAGAGCCCTTCTTTCACTACAAGACGACCCTAAAAACCAGAAATCAGTGAAACGAAAAAATATACAAGCACAACTCCATTAACATTCCTATCACGATTCAGCGAACATGGAGTTGTGACGTTTTATTCATTGTGTTACGCAAGAAACAAATATATTTATACTTATTCTTTCCGAACACATCCACACTTTCTATATACAAATTATGTACATACACACAAAAACACACAGTAAATTAATCATCGTTAGAGAAAGTACTATTTCTAATTATGTTAGGATTCTTCTCACATATTGGCCTAAGTATTAGCCGTAAGTTTTCCTTTCATGTAAAGGCGGAAAAAATTTCTGAAAACCTGTCTGTGTAACAGCGGACTCACAAAACTGAGTACTTGATTCGAAACCGTCTAAAAATTATAAGGTTAATCTAATTTAGACACCCTACGAAAATCCAATTTCTTGTTCCCTTCTTACTACACACGAAAAACGTTATTATGCTTGATTGATGTTTATGCAAGAAGCTCGTTTTGAAACCCTAGATTAGGCTCAGAGCTAACGACAGTTAACAAGCACAAACACACAGCTGAGGAAATTATGTATTCCTTCTCTCGACTCTTTTTCCATTTGAACGTTTTTAAGGCTGAATCGCAGTGTGTTCTCCCGCCTATTTCGTTTTACGTCAATTATTCAAAATTCAGTGCAGGTAAACAAAATTTAACTTTCACAGGCCAAAGTTCGTTTCGTAGGGCCTACTTCAATAATGGGTACAATTAGTTTTAAAGAAATTCTACTACTAGTAACCTCAGGATTGTGTGCAAACACTCCCAAAAGTGTCTGCACACAATCCTGAAGTTATTATTAACATTTCCTTAAAGCTAATTGAACTCATTACTGAAGTAGAAACGAACTTTGGTCCGTGAAAGTTAAATTTTGTTTACCTGCACTGAATTTTGAATAACTGACGTAAAACAAAAAAGGCGGGAAACCCCACTGCGATTGAGCATTTAAAAACCTTTCATTCATTCTTTTTTCCTTTCCTATACAGATAGCATTTAAAAATTTCGAACATGTTTTACCAAACTAGAAATTCTTCACGAATAGGACAAACCTATTCATTTCCATAATTAACATTATTTGTACTTTTAACAGCTATAGCTACTGGGATAGAGGGTTATATGGAATGTGCAGATTCTCATAATTTTCTGATGCCATTCATATACCAGGAGTGATTAGAGAAGAATTAACAGTTTTAAGTATCAGAAAATGAAATAATACAGACCATAGGAAGATCAGTGTGCCACTCACAGCCTCATGAAAATGAAACGACCTCAATTCTAACCGTAATTTATATAAATACACAATGAACAACTACAACATATGTGTTAGACTTTCCAAGGCCGAAGACATTTTTTTTAAATAACGATCTGAGAGAGATCTATTTGGTTCAACGGAAACTGACAACAGAATAACCCCGGACTTATTGGAAACGAAATAGGTGATCAACGAAAACATTGTTTTCTACGAGAAAAGATCAACCAACACTCCTAGGAGTTCAAAAGCAGCGTAGGAATGCACAAAATTGAGGTCGTTTACTCTACTCTCTATACGCTGCAATATTTGCTTATCTTCAGTGTTAAAAGCAAGTAACAATAGGACATTTTATTCATCTGTGATCAATGCATGCTCGTTGGTAATGTATAATCAATATAGAGCCAACAGTTTGAACTGTTTGGTATCAACACAAAATAGTACCCTGAAATTTTAGGACCAAAGTCTTGCTCATCCCTGAACAATATCTGAAACAATAGTAATTAACCATAAAGATAATGTCTATTTCAATTATCACACCGCTGTTTCGAAGCAACTAGGAAACATTGTTTACCGACCCATTTATACAACTAGTGTGATCAACGGAATTCATTTTCTTTTGAAACTAAATCCAAAAGTTGAAACAGCACATATTTAAGAACAGCGATACAAACAAGAAATCGAAGCTTTGTACGTGCACTAAAGCGATTTCAAAGGGAGAGTAAAACTAAAACTGATAATACTAACACCTCTTACTAGGTCAGAATTCATAACGCATGCAACGTAGACTATACTAAAGCCAATACAACACTTTTAAGTTTACGGGAACCCACACAAACCGGGAACACGTCTTCACTTCTACCACAGACTAAAATCCAACCATTCCCTACAACAACTCTATTTTACTCGGTTTATTCCGTAACCAGGGCAAAGCTTATTACTACGTTCTACGACTAGTTAACATTCACAGAATTGCAGTTCCTAGATTTATGAAAGGAATGTTTCACTCACAAAAAAACGAGTTACAAATAGTTCATTAAAATAACAGATTAAATTATTACGAGTAAACATATCTACTTGATAGGGAAACAAATTTTGCCAAAATATATGTTACTTCAGTTTCGTGGCTCTTTA
>JAGDQP010059096.1:618-12439 GCA_022664845.1 Lepisma saccharinum | reverse complement strand
ATAGTCTTGAATATAGGAGAGCTTCGAAGCAGGAATATGAAACGGAAGCTGCGTCACTCTGTACGTGCTAATATTATGTTTCTAACATAATATTTATTATTAATAACTGCTTTTTGACTTTTCTCCGTAGATTATCTTACATTAGTGACCATGAGAAGGCGGACTGAAAGTTAGGATATATATAAATAAATTAGAAGGGGAGACGGTGCGTCCAAACGGAGCTGGGTTAGCTGCAAAGGGGGTACAACCCGCCCCCCGGTTAGGGGTAGGCATACGCACAAGTGCTGTTAACATTATCCCAAAGTGTAACACGTGTTTTAATTGTCTATTCACCCAAATATTTAACTCTTAAAACACGTAATAAAACTACTTCATGAAATCCCAGGGGATAAACATACTACTATTAAAAATATGTTTGCGAAAGGAAAATAGACAAAACGAACTATTTTAATTAATAAATATTGAAAAGTGTAACACGTGTATCAATGAAGAAAAACCATTAAATAGACAAAACGAACTATTTTAATTATTAAATATTGAAAAGTGTAACACGTGTATCAATTGACTATTCACCCAAATCGTAAGCAAAGCAAGCAAACACTCAATGGAAATTTTCATGAATGCGTTGACGTTAACTTCTAGACAAAAGGAACTATTTTTATTAATAATAGTGAAAAGTCTAACACTTGTTTCAATTGGCTGTTCACTGAAATCGAGAGTAAAGCAAGCAATGGAAGTTTTCATAAATGTGCTGACGTTAACTTCACGCTATAGTGGACTTTCTAGAGTAATACATCTCACTCTCAAGGAACTTATTATGCTAATACAGCGCAAAATGTCCACGCTAGATGGCAGTGGGAGATTTATTAAGTTCTTTATTACAGAAATGGGGAAGACATTAATTCCAAAGATAAGCATACGCGAAAGTACTGAAAACATTATCCGAAAGTGTAACATGTATTTCAATTTGCTATTCACCTAACTCGCAAGCAAGGCAACCAATACAACGGAAGCGGGTTTGAAAACCAGCTTTTAGAACATCGTCACATGTTTCATTTCTTAAAACACATATTAAAACTACTCCATGAAACTTCAACCAACTGCTGTTACCAACACAAATCCGTTTTATCCCCTCTCTCTCACTTAACTTATTCAAAATGTACACATGATATCTATTCTGATCTAAGGTGTTAAATATTCAATTCAACTTATCTCGCAGTATATAAATAACATAAGGAAAGACAGTGAATTCAAACGCAGGTGGGGCATTAGCTACAGAGGCGTGCACCTCCGATAAGGAGTGAGCATACGAGAAATTGCTGTTAACATTATCCCAAAGTATAACACGTGTTTCAATTGACTACTCATTCAAATCGAGAGCAAAGCAAGCAAGCAAAGTCAATTGACTATTTTCTGAAATCACAAGCAAAGCAAGCAACGATAGCTTTCATGAAAATCATCTCATATTCTTATTAACACGTGTTTCAATAGGCTATTCACTCAAATGGCAAGCAAGACAAGCTTCCATGAAAATCAGCCCTTGTTCTTATAAGAGGAAATCACAATGAACTTCTATAAATTTCAGAAAACCCACTAGATATCAGTCATGTTTATACATTATATACAGCAAAGCTTTAAATGATAAAAAGTAATGTTTTTATTCTTTTTTTTAAATGCATGAATGTTCTTAAAATATATTGTGACTCTATCAAGCATGAATTAATCAGACGCGAAAGTGTTGTTAATATTATTCGCAAAGGTATACACAAAAATGCAACATTATGTCCTATCCCTGTGCCCAATCCCTGTTCCCATATTTCAAGCATGAAGCCAACGTTTGAATATTTCTATTCATGAACTCTATTGTAATTTTTCTTATCACTTGAACGTGTGCTTAAAAGATGAAAATAAATACTAACTTGCCTTCACACAAGCGAACTTAACTTAGTTGCCCTGTTTTTACTACCATTTTCTATAAGAAACAGCAAGATGTTTCCGTACAGTAAAGAATCTTCTTGTTAAACGAAAGATAATTAAATTATAAAAATGAATAGAAATAAATTAATTGTAAACTCTCGTTTTTATTATTCCGTTCTGCCACCATTCATTTATACTTTAAAAATTATACACTCCTTACGATACTATATATTCCACCAAAGAAAAAAAGAAACTCAGAATTTTGGTATGAGTTAATTTTTTTAAAGGATGCGTTACGCTTTTCAAAACTTGTTACACTGTAAATTTTTACTTTCTCTATGAAACCAATACTTATCAAAAATATTTTTCCATTAACGAAACAAATTAAATGGCTTATGCTTCTATAGATTACCACACATTATCGTGTTTAATAATTTTATTCATATAAAAAGCAACATTAGTAAAGCTAATTGAAGCTCGTAAAAAAGCTCGCTAGATGGAGCTCAACTTAAGGTGATCCATAGGTAAGCAATTTAAAATCTTAGAAAATTCTTTTAATAATTTTTTGTATGCTCGAATGGTATTAAAAATGTACCTGTATTAAGCATAATTTAATCAGAGACATGTTTAAACAGTATTTTCTATAGCAAATAGCAACTACAGCATGTATTTACAGTACTTTCATATTGCATAAGAGAAGCTGAAAATTCACTTGTTCATCTTAATGGGGAGGCACCAGTCGAAAAACATTACTGCTGCTGAGCAATTAAAAGATACAGCATACGCGATTTCTACACGATTAAGGGAATTACTATTATTACGATTACTTACGATATATATCTGGTATACGATTTTGGTTTATTGACTAGTTAATTTATAAGTTACTAATTTAAGTATTCTGACCCAAGCTATTCTAAAGGAATGTGATTTTTGATTTGGCTGATTATGTTGATTTTTCTATTCACTGGATTTTGATCTCGGGTACTGGACTGATAAACCTTCACACCGACCCAGCCTACGTTATTGGTCTCAGAATACGGTTTTGATACTTGATAACAGTAAATATGCCTAAGGAAACTGGTACGAAACTTAAGGTAATCGCTTCATCTCTGAAAACTAATAAAGAAAGAAGTTACAGGGCAAAAATCACCTAAACGCCAAAGAACCGAATCAATCAGTAGTTCAGATTCTTAAAGCTCCAGGTCACGTTCTCCACATGAGAAAAAACTGCAATTTACACAGGAAGTGACCCACGTTAACAACCAATTTACAACTTCTTGCTAACAAAGTACCATATCAAATATCGTACAAAAAAGTGATCGCACTACAACTTTTGAAATACTTACCACGGCATGAAATTTCTGACATATGTGTAGTCTTTACCCGCAATGGGATCATAATAAAATCAATAGATCCTGACATGGCCATCAAAATTCGAAACAAGGTGTCATACGAAATATTTGGAAAGGGGGCCAAAATCATGCCACTATCTCCAACAACTACCACAGCCTTCAAAGAGGCAACCAACGTTATCTGTGATCATAAAGGGGGTTTCTCCAGACTACACAGAATAATAAATCCTAGACGAACTAAGGCTAAAAGGGCACACTATCGAGAAATGTATTCGTATTCGTACAAAAGAAGGTACGCCATCTTACCTAATAAGAGTGCTAACGAATAGCAAAAACACTATCGATCAAATGCTAACTGACGGCGTCTACATATACTGTAAGAGACATCGAGTGGAATCATCCCGCCCAGCTCCTCCGCTCCCAGTAAGGTGCGAACGATGTCAAACCTACCCATGAATGCAAAGAGACTTCAAGATGCGCACACTGTTCCAGCAACCGCAACACAACTAAATGCCAAACTTAACACAACCACCTAAATGTACAACCTGGGGGAAAACCCATCCATCCTACAGTTACAAATGTCAAAAGAAACCTCCACCTGAACCAGAACACCCAGAATTGACAGTACCTCTACGAACCAATGATGTACCTACTCCACCGAACAACTCATTGCGTCAATCAATCACCGTCGAAAATCTATTAAGATTCACTGCAATAATTCTACAAAATATTCACCCATTCGAAAGAAACCACATAATACAACTATTCAGGCTTGGAGCCAAAGTACTGTTCAAGATTCAAATACATACTGCATACTCAGGGTCACATGTACATTTCAACATACTAACAATAGAAAATGAAAACTAATATTTGACACAACCATGACAACATTATATACGTTCATCTTTCTGAACATACAGTCCCTTCAAACACACAAAGTATTATTCGAGCATTTGTTACTGGAAGAAAAAGCCATAGCCTTCGCACTGAATGAAATTTTCCTCACACCAAAAGACAAACTTAAGATCAAAGGATACATCATGCACCGCCACGACGGCCCCAGAGACGGCCTACGAGCAAACGGAGGAACAGCAGTTGCATTTATGCCAAACTGAATAATAGAACTGAATAACCAACAAACCTAAACCTTCCGGAACATAAAGTGACGCTATTACATCTAAAGCACAGAACAATAGCATTCGCTACAATCTACGTTAAACCAGGCAAGTCACTACTAATAAAATTCATACTCTACATCCCCGACAAATTTAAACACTTCATCATGCTGACCGTCATCAACTTTCATAGTCACTCTAAACGATCAAAGTCCGAAATTTATCGACGATACATAAACAAACACACAAGGAGAGTTTATCATATACGCAAAACCTACAATGCCAGTTAGTTAAACTACACCACATGAAGTAATCATCTCACAAACTCTCATGACATATTCGACAATAGATGTGCTCGACTCATTAGGAAGTGATCATGCACTAATCAAATTACAACTCGAGTTTCCAGGCACCTTATAACAGACTCAAAGTACGCGTAAAATATATCGATGCACCAAGTTACAGAGAAACCATTACAGAGAAACCATAGAGGAAAAAACCACACCAAAATCGCTCGTCGAGACTATAGACAGTATAACTAAAACAGCAGCTGAAAAGCATATTTCGACTACTACTATCACACCTCATAAACCGAAACTACCACCTCAGTATCTAAACCTAATAACTTCATCCAGAAAAGCACGGCGTGCATAAACACGTACTCATAACTTAGAAGCACTACGACTTCACCATGCATACCTAATAATGACTAGTAACTATCAAATATTTATAGAACTAGGCAATGGATTAAAGTCTTTAACTCACTAGGTGAAATATCACACCCAACCAAATACTGGAGAACATTTCATAGATTAACAGGCAAACCACAACGAACTCCATATCCAATAATAGTAGATAATCAAAGCCCACAGACCGATATTGACAAAGCAAATACATTTGCCAACTATTTTCAAGATATATTCACACCGTTGCCCGACTATTATATGCCAAGTCGTGTAGGAAATCTGATGAGACAGCACTCCGATCCAAACTCTGAAACACTACGACCAAGCATAAACAATTGGCTTCCTCCAAACAAGCCACTAACAATAGTAGAGATAAATCAGGTGGTTGGCAGGAAACGGAATAGAGCTCCTGGAGTTGACAAAATAACATAAAAACTAACCAAGGAAGCACCACCGACTTTTATCACAATTTTAGCAGCAATATATACATTCATATTGAGGACAGGATATTTCCCAATAAAATGGAAATATTCAAGTTCTACTTTTTCCAAACCCTAACAAATCAACGAGTGAAATAACCTCGTATCGTCCCATACAACTGACCTTCACATTAAGTAAAATATTGGGGAAGATAATTGTCAACCGACTACATGAACATCTAAATGAAAATAATTTAGTATTTATATCGCAATCTGGATTCAGACCTAACTATAGTATTTCAGATCAACTATTAAGACTAATAACAGCAATATCTCAATTCAATAAACCACTACTTTTATTCTTACTTACGCTCGATTTCGAAAAAGTTTTTTATGAAGTGTGGCACACAGGTCTATTACACAAACTACTCCCATTTCTGCTACATTCACTCCATCCTCACAAACCGTACGGCATATATATCCATCAACGAATCACTCTCACACACAATGTTACTAAAACCTGGCGTACCGCAAGGCTCATCGCTTTCTCGACTATTGAACCTACTATACGTGGCCGATTTACCTGAAATTCCTAATAATGTACAAACATTCCAATTTGCGGACGACACAACCTTCCTGGGTTTGGCCCCAACAATACAAGGTATCAACAGAGTATTACAAAACAGAATAGACAGCTTCAGCAAATGGTGCAGAACCTGGAAACTCACAATAAACATTAGGAAACACAAACCGTTGTATTTCTACCACCAAAGAGCAGATCACGAACACAACGCAACCCACGAAAACTCAGTATTACAGTACATGGCGTACCTATCAAACCATCAAAAACAGTAAAATACCTTCGAGTGATGTTTGATACCAAACTCACATGGACACCTGAACTAAACCACATCGTAACGAAAGCAAAAGCCGTATAAATCTACTGAAACGCCTAGTAGCAACAACATCGGGACTAGAGCCAGATACGCTGCTCAATATTTATAAAGTATTCATGAGACCAGCACTAAGATATGGACATTTTGCCTGGCTATCAGCTCCGACAACATTCTATGGAAAACTGGCCATAATGCAACGGCACGCATTACGTCTCACGTATCGAATAAAACTACCAAGCCCAACAAGACTGCTCTGTGAACACATCGACTTGCCAAATATAAGACAACATTTCGAAAAATCCGTATGAAATATATACCGAAGCACATAACATACAGCAATTAAATTATTCTCCACATCTTCCAACAGGACGCACACAACGATACAATTACAGTCCATCACAATACAGCATTCGATCATCCAATAACGTTGTACTGTCTAACGCTGGCACCCAACCACACAGACCAAGACATCTTCGCCATATATTGATCACAAGAACTTTCACGGTACATTTACCCATCACAAGCACAATAACCTTGAAAAGTAAGTGACAACATAATGCATTCATCACATCCGTATCGCCATGAAACCTGACGATTAAATGCCATAATATTTAAACATACCTCCAAAGTATATGGCATCTGAGGACTGCACATTCACCTATGATAAAAAAACTGAAATATCAGAGAGAAAAAAGAAAAAAATAAATTATAAAGAAAACATTATATAACACCAAGAGCATGCAAGAATATACTAAATACTACGAACATCTCACATATAAAATGTAAATACTATAAAAATGTGAATAAAGCTCATAGACCAATATACATATACACACACCTGAAAAGTTACAATATACGAAAACCGAAGAAAGGGTGTAGCCCTTTAAACAGTAAGACAAAAAAATCACTTGTTCATAACTTACTTAGCGTTGCTGTTGTTTAGTTAATGTACACTCGAGGACTCTATGTAGCAGACGCACAGAAGAGAAAAGAACACGTATGGCCTTAATACAGTTGACGGCATTGTTCAGTGCCGAAGGGTGAAGTTAGAGCTGCTAGCAGTCATTTCACAAAGACTGGTCATTTCGTTTCATCATAGGTCGTAGATTTGTCTTACTTCTCGTAACATTTCTGTGTACAGCCACAACTATAACGGACCTGTGGCCCTACAGCACCAACGCTATGACAGACCAACATAATCTCGGACAGCACCAAAACTTACCAGCAACGGTACCAGGACCACTAGAATACTCCACTTTAGGAAGACACCGCAGTCATCGCCGTAACATCGAGACATCTACAAGAACACACTCACCTTCAAGTAACCATTCAGGACATTCATCACCACCGCCGAAAAAAGCTCACACTGTCAGTGGTTCCGAATCAGACGATCAGCACATAGATATATCAGAGAGCAATCAGTTTCCAGATCTAACATCAATATCAGCTTCTAAGATTCACGCATTTCTATTATCAAATTTTGACACCAAGTTCCAAAATCCAAAAATGTTACTGCTACAGTTTCTGAGATATGTTCCTCGTGACAGCATCTCAAGACTGATACCAACAAAGAACAGCATAATCATACACTCAATAGGCGCCAACCTTGCCATGACAATACGTTACAAGTACGGCTTTGATATCTTCGCGAGAAATGCGAAAATGATCAACCTGAAACACAAACCTATACGATAAGCACCTCCACATTACAGACCTCCTACTTTATCAGTAGTTATTCGTGGTATTGAACCTACTGTCACAGATACAGAAGCCGAAGACGATCTTAAGCTTGAGGGGCACTCCATACAAAAGTACATACGCATTAAAACTAAACAGGGCGATCCAACATACATGGTACGCGTTCTTACTAACAGTCAAGAAACAATCGATGACCTTTAGCAAATGGGGCATTCATATACAAAAGACGATACCGGGTAGAACCCTCACATACCACACCTCCAATGCCAGTCAGATGCGAGAAATGTCAACTCTACAATCAACACCCTACATCCAAATGCCCCAATAACATGAAATGAGGATATAGTGCAGACCCACATACTACAAAATCATGCACCAACCTACAACAACCTAAATGCAACACTTGTAACGAAGCAATCCGACTTTTAGCTACAGATGCAAAGCACGACCAGCCGCAGAACCAAGCAAACCAGAACTCATAGTACTGATGGGAGCTACAACAACTAAACAGCCAGATACACCCATCATAAGATATGTATATCAACCAATCACAATTGATCAACTACTCACTTTCATTACTGTAGCACTTCATAATATTCATCCATTTCAAAACAGAATGTACTTCAACAGATCCAATATGCTGCTCGTACATTCTGCACGTAAACTTCTACGCAACATACTCAAACTTCCATCATATAGGATATTTTATGACCCTTACGTTCTTATTTCTGAACATACTTTCACTTCAACAGCACAAAGTACTCTTTGAGCAACTTCTGCTCAAAGAACGCATTCAAGCATTTATCCTGAAATGAAACGCACCTTAAACCAAACACTTCATGTAAAATACCTGGCTACACACTAATACGACAAGACAATCAACTACTAACCCAAAGAAACAGTGGTGGCACCGCAATTGGTTTCTCTCCCCATATCGCTTATCGCCAATACTCACCTCTCTTACAAGTACCCGAACAGCTTATAATCACACTATATTTTCCTCAGCTTTACATTACAATAGCCACCATTTAAATTCGCCCTGGACATCCTTTTCCAACCAATTTTTTGCACCCGTTTCCAACAGCTTCACTAACTATCTCATTATGGCTGACATCAACATTTACAGTCGTTCTGACAGGGAGAAAACAGATTTTAAAGATTTTATTGAATATCAAACAACCGGCACCGACTGCCTAAACCTACTCACTGATATCAAATCCCACTCCTGACATTGTCATAACTTCTACTAATCTTCTTAATAGGTGCACAACAGACGTATTAAATCTTCTCGGCAGTGACTATGCCCCTATTACACTCTTCCTTTATATTCGACATCAGCCCAACATCCCACGAACTACGCCTCCCCGTCAAATCCTTCGAATCGATAAAGCAAACTGGACGGAATACAGGACTTACATCCAACTCCACACAGAACATATAGAACCACCACCAACAGAAACAGAGCTATATGAATCGATCGACACCCTCACCAATACCATCAAACAGGCTTCCGAAAACCATATATTCAAAACCACTCTATACCCACATAGACCTAATCTTCCGCCTCAGTATCTACTACCACTGATTCAAAGACGCCGTAACTTCTACCGAGACTACCAAAGAACTGACAACCCTGAATCACTTCGTTTACATCGTGAACTCCAGCGGACAGTCCATAATTACATAAAAGCCTACCAACTAAAACAATGATTTCGAACATGCAACAAATTAGCTGATATTTCGCACCCTACCAAATATTGGAAAAAAATGAACCAGCTCAATGGGAACTATTCCAAAACAACATATCCTATTGTTCAACATAACCACGCTATACATACAGATAATTATAAAGCAGACACATTTGCTGACTACTATCAGGAAACTTTCACACCATCACCACTTTTCAATCCATTTCGAAGACATCCTGCAGACAGATTAAATATAGACCCTCCACATCTACAACCCGACACTAATCATCAACTCCCAGATATCCCACTTACTGTATCGATCACCGTAGACGAAATAATAGAGACTATAGCATACAAACGCACTACCGCACCCGGCATTGATACTATCACATACCGTCATCTTAAAGAAGCACCTCTCACTCTCCTAACGCTATTAGCCACCATCTACACATTCATGCTTCGAACTGGCTTCTTTCCACTCCCATGGAAAACTTCTAAAACCCTCATGTTTCCCAAACCTGACAAAGCACTCCACAACCTATCTTCATACCGACCCATACTCGCCTCTGCCCTTAGGAAGACCTTAGAAAAACTCCTAGTTAAACGACTTCACTCCCATCTAGACCAACATAATCTTTTACTTATATATCAAGTAGGCTTCCGTCCTCACTTTAGTACCAATAACCAACTTCTCCGTCTCATCAATACCATAACAAATCATTATAATACCTCCCGTCCTTGATGCCTCCTTGGCATCAGACCCTTATACACAAACTTTACAATTTTTAACTCCCCATCACCTATATCCGACTCATTCTACATTTTCTAACAAATCGAATCGCATATATCACAATCAACTCTAGCATGTCCCATCCTATCTCCTTACATTGTGGTGTACCACAAGGTTCCGCACAGTCTGCACTCTTGTATCTTTTATTTGTTGCAGACTTACCTCAGCTACGCCTAATATATATATATATCTTCCAATATGCTGACAATACAGCTCTCCTAGCCCTCAGTAAAACCATTCAAAACATCAATAAGACTCTGACTGAAGCTATTCAACTTTTATATCCTGGTGCAGTAAGTGGAGACTCTCCATTTACTCATCCAAAACTCAAGCCATAGTCTTCATACCTTTAAAATGCCGCTCTCGTATCCAAAGAAACCCTTCTCATCTGAACCTCAAAATTCAAAACAAAACCATAAAACCTTCAAAAACTGTCACTTATCTTGGCCTTGTAATTGGTCATCATTTAACGTGGAGACCATAGCTACAGAAAATTGTCAACAAAGCGAAAAACCGCTTCAAACTTCCTAAAAAGACTAATAGTAGCCACTTGGAGGCTCAAATCACAAACAGTTATAAACACATATAAAATATTCCTTCGCCCGGTTCTAACCTATGGACCGGTCTGGATAGCAGCCGACCAACGCATATACCGTCAACTTCAGATTCTCGAGAGACACGCACTCCGCATAGCATATAGAATAAAACTACCTAGCCCAATCCAAGAATTATACAACCGTCTCACCTTCCCACATCTTCTTCTGCATCTTGAAACACTTCGCACCAAATACATACAAAATATATACGAAACCCAACACCCACTTTTCTATGACATACTCCTCTCGCATGAACACAGCAGCACACCACCTCTTCACACTTACACATCACTCCCTACTATTTACGCTCTACCGACAAGTAATACCACCAAAGCACCCAGACTTAGCACAGATCATAGATTACACCGTCGATAACATCCCTCATTACATTGTACCTTCGTCAACTGCACAGTGACCATTTCGAACTTAAGGCCCATCTGTCTCCATAACCGTCTAGAGCTGCCCCCAGACGAGAAGAACATCAGTGTGCCATAGTGTTGTGGGGTCTTTGCGCACCTCGCTGCCAATTCATCAACTATCATCACTAGGAAATAAGATACTCATCCTATATGAATGGTTATGAGAAAACTCATAATGTCTAATCAAGTATATTAAACAATAAAATAATAAGTAATAAGATAAGCAAAACCTCTTAGCCCATCCA
>JAGDQP010059095.1:0-12439 GCA_022664845.1 Lepisma saccharinum | reverse complement strand
TTCTGGATCTCCTCGTATAGGTCTTCGACTTCCTCCTCCGGGTGCGAGGTTGTTGGAGCGTACACTTGTATAATTTCCATACTGTATCTCTTGTTAATTTTTATTACTACCCGTGCGATTCTATCTGAAATTCCTTCAATTTCTGTGATTCGTGACTTCAGGTCTTTACTAATTATAAAGCCAACGCCTGTCGCTTTTCCAGTTTCTGTTCCTTTGAAGTAGAACGTGTGCCCTGACGGTAGTTCCAACTGTTCTTCATTCTTCCTCCACACTTCTGATAGTCCTATGATGTCCCACTTAATCCTCTTAAGTTCATTCTGCAGTTCTTCTAATTTGTCCTCTCCTGCAAGTGACTTACAGTTGAGGGTCGCAACGTATAGGTCCGTTCGAGTTGCCGTGTCGGTGTCCTGGCAGTCTACAGTCCAAACCCGGGCATTTTGACCCTCTGACTTCCTGCAGGACTGACCGCTGCCGTTGCCAGCTGCATTCCGTCCTCGGGGCAATAAGGTCCTCCGAGGCTGTTTCCTTGCTTGTACCATCATATGTAAAGAAAGGAGGGATGCTGACATTTGACTCACCACGCTGTCAGCTAATGCGGGTTGGTGAGCAGCCCATCCATGTTCGTTCGCCAAGCAGTTGCTTGGGTACTAACAGGCCCCACGACGTGAACGTATGGATTGGACATTAGGCGTCTACCCCGGTCGGTTCCCTTAAGTCTCAGCAAGAGTAATTAAGGGGTCTCCTCCCAGTTAGTGGCAGAAGCCTTTTGGGGCGACAGTCCCGGTTTCCCGGTCCTGTCCCGAGTATCCATAAAGTATGTTGCCACCCGTGTATCTTCGGAACGACTGCCAATATGAACAAACCCAAAAACACGTCCTTCATTATTTTGAGGGGCTTAAATTTTGATCTATAACTGTTCCACCCCGACCGCCCCCAAATTGGGGTACGGGAGTCAACTTGAAAATATCAGATGGCAAAGGGGGTCGAGTTTGAAACGTTTCGACAAAAGAAATATTTTGCAGAAAGTTTCAAGTCGCTATTTGACCCCATCTAAAATGGCGGTGGTGTCATTTCATGTCCGTAAAGTCCGTTGCCACCCCGTATATATATTCGAAACGACTGCAAATATAAACAAACAAGCAAAAACACGTCCTTGGTAATTTTGAGGAGCTTGAATTTTGAGCTACAAAAGTTCCACCCCAGACCCATAAAATTCCTGTACTTGAAAATTCCAAATGGCAAAGGTGGTCGAGTAATATATCGTTGGAAAGGTCTCAACAATATAAATATGTTGCTGAAAGTTTCAAGTCGCTATGTTCACCCCATCTAAAATTTCGGTGGTGTCATTTCGTGTCCATAAAGTCCGTTGCCACTCTGTATATCTTCAAAAGGACTGCGAATATAAGAAATCGCAAACGCACGCCCTTCATAATTTAAAGGGGCTAAACTGTTTAGCTATGAAGCTCCACTTCGTGTCCCCTAGGGGGAGTAAACGGAGGTCAAGTCTAAGTAAAATTGTCAAATGACGAAAGTGGTCGAGTGATACCTAGCATCAACGGGTTTGATACAAGAAATAATTTGGGGAAACCATAAAATTTCAAATTGTTCTGTATTTCAAATCGCAGTAAGATGAAAGTTCTAAAACGGAACTTCTATTCTTCACTCAGACAGCAAGAGGTTAGAAATTACTTATCACAGCAAAATCTGTATATAACTGTTGTTGTCATGATTCGTGTCAAAGTTCTAACGTACCCACAAGTAAGCTGCTATATTACTCCATAGTTTTGTAATGCTAGGAACATTTCGAAACATTTTATTTTTCTTCAGTTTTCTTTATGAATGTTTGATGATAGATTTAATTTGGCAGTGTTTTGAATAAGTTCCAAATTACTGATAATAAGTATTCCACTATGCTCCTACGTACATATACCTTAATCATAAAATAGTTTCTACATGTTCAGCCAATAAATAAATCACTTCAGCACGTGTATTTCCGTAATTTTAATCAGCAAAGTGTAACTGGAAATACACTATTTAGTGGTTAAGGCATATGTACGTATGTGAACACGCTGGAAAAGTAATTGCTAGCAATTTAGAACCTCTTCACAACATTGACAATTTACATTCATCTGCAAACTCTCATAAAGAAAATTAAAGGATAAGAAAATATTTCGAAATGTTCCTAACATTACAAACTATTTAGTAATATAGAAGCTTACTTGTGGGTACGTTAGAACTTTGACAAGAATCATGACAACAGTAGTTGGATACAGTAACTTCTAGACTTCTTGCTGTCTGAGTGAAGATTACAAGTTCGTTTTAGAACCTTCATCTTACTGATTTTGGAATATGGAACAATTTGAAATTCTAAGGTTCCCCATGGGACAATTTGCAAATTTTTGCTTGTGTCAAACCCGTTGACACTAGGTATCACTCGACCACTTTTTCCATTTGGCATTTTCACGTAGACCCTGACGTCCATTTACTCCACTTAGGGGACACGGGGTGAAACGTTTAATGCTCAAAATGTTAGCCCCTTAAAATAATGAAGGACGTGTTTTATTATTTTTTTATTTTTTTAAGTCGTTTTAAAGATATACGGTGTTTCACCGGACTTTATGGACACGAAATGTCACCGCCGCCATTTTGGATGGGCTGAACATTGAGACTTGAAACTTCCGGCAAAATATTTCTTGTGTCGATACCTTTCAAACGATATATTACTCGACCCCCTTTGCTATTTCAAATTTTTAAGTTGAACCTGCGTACCCCAATTTGTGGGCTTCTGGGGTGTATCTTTTACACTTCTAATTTCAAGCTCCTCAAAATAATGAAGGACGTGTTATTTTTACGTTTGCTTATATTCGCAGTCATTTCGAAGATACACGGGGTAGCAACGGACTTTATGGACACCATATATATATATATATATATATATATATATATATATATATATAAACACGGTGAACCCGAAAGATATGGCAAAACTTCGGGAGGTGATTTCTTAGATGAAAACAAGAAAAAGAAGCCCGGTGGCTAATTTTCGAATTCCGCTTCATATAAGAGATACAGGGTTGCCAACTTGGAATCCAAAATTGACTTCAAAATGTTACTCAACGGAAAGATATGGAAAATCTTCGGGAGACGATTTGTGAGATCAAAACAAGAAAAACGTATTCTGGCTAATTTTCGAGTTCCGCTTCGTGTGAGATATACAGGGTTGTCAACTTGGAATCAAAAACCGACTGTTCAAATTTGTAACTGAACAGAAAGGTGTGGGAAAACTTTGGGAGGTGATTCCTGAGTTAAAAAAAGTGTTGTTTCAAATTCTCGAATTCCACTTCGTGTAAGAGATACAATATTGCCAACTCGGAAACAAAAATCAACTGGTGACAATTACAACTAAACAGAACGATGTGGACAACCTGCGGGAGGTAGTTCTGGAAACAAAGCAGCAGGAAAGGTCCTAGTAAAACAAGCAAAAAGGTTGCCTCATTTCGGATGTAGAATTGGCCGAAGGTGAGGGAAAGTAAATGTCAGACCGTTGTAGGTCGGATACCAACCACAGCAGTGCTGGTGGTCCAGGCCAACGTGACACTGTGCTCACTCAGGCTGGAACATTCGACAGGGTACGTCAGTCATTGATTCTACGTGTGAACGCTTGCATTGAAAGTAATGGGGCCGTTTAGAACATTTACTGTAATTAAAGTAGTGGTAAGTAAGCTATTGCTGTGTTGTCCGTATGTTGGCTACAAAATTACTCTTACCGAGAGCGAAGCGATAGTTATTCTAGAGTCTACAGCTTAGCATTCGTGCTCCGCGTGTCTCACATGACTTCGCCCATCACCTGTGTGTTCGCTCTTCTTATCTTTTCAGTCATTTCCATTGTGAGCGTTTGTCGTAGTTGTCCACATTACTTGTAACGAGCGAAACTTGCGTCCGAGGGACGTATCGTCGTAGCCATGCGACAGAACCTTCACCTACCAGGCTGCTCCTACTTATTGAGACACTTCTGTGTGCGAAACTATGTATAGTACAGTTTGTCATGATGCTCTTATGTACATGTTTTCTGTTTGGATGTCTGGAATCACTTCCCGGAGTTTATCCATATCTTTCTAATAAGTTACAATTGTCAACAGTCGATTTTGTATTCCAAGTTGGCAGCCCTGTAACTCTTACACGTAGCGGAATTCGAAAATATACGAGATATGTTTTTCTTGTTTTGATCTCAGGAATCACCTCTCGAAGATTTTCCACATCTTTCGTGTTCGTTCACCCTGTATATAGTGCAGAAAGGGGGGGTGGCAAAGAACGTTTTTGAAAATGTTCCCTTAATTGTTTAATAGTTATTAAAGAAAATTTAAATATTTTCGTTTTTTATTGTGTTTGAGTGAATGAAAATGTTGCTTTGACGCCTGGTAGGGAACATACTTCAAAAATACAATACAGCGATCAACTGCGTTGACATGTCTAACGACACAAACTCTGTATACGACCAGGAAAGAGACAGGAGTACACGGGAAATCAGTTAGGCAGGGTTGTATAAAAGTGTGCCATCAATAACACACAGTTGCGAGTTACTCTCTTTAATAATTCAAATTGCGAATTCTACCAAGAAAGCCGCAAAATGACACGGACAGTGCAATTAGAACATTAATGGCGCTTAGGCGCACAATTCGCAATTGATTTGTACAATTTCGTTTAGGTGATACAACAGCACAACATCATGTTTGGATGAGCTTCTGGGGAAAGCTGTAGAAACGGGCTCTTGGAAAAAGTGTTTGCGCCATTTAGACGAGTTACGCTTACACATGCAACTGTCAGTAGACGTCTGCGATGAGTTAGACGAAACATTTATACTCATTCTGCCACATCAGCTGACACCGCTCAACAGTAATCGCCATCTGGAGGTGTGTATTTTTCTAAGTGCAAGAAATAATCAAACATTTTACCTTCGGATTATCAGTTCCGTTAAAAAAAGATCTGGTTTTGCTTTCCTAAATGCTCAGAACAACATTTGGATAATAATCAACGTCCAGGACGGTTTTCTAAACCATGTTTCCAACCAGAGAGATTATTGTTGGTAGTATGATGGTCTACATTAGGAGTGAAATATAATGCATTTCTCAGGTGAGGTGAAAGCATCAAAGCAGATAGTCGAACGCTCTGCAGACTTGTCCTCAAACATACGGAAAAAGTTTACACACACTGTGTATTCACGCTGCATAGCAATGGTCGTTCACACGTCATGCAAAGAACGGTGCAGGTTCTCCATGGTTTACAGTATGAAACGCTTCCTCACCCGCCGTATTCCTCGGACAGCTCTCTCCCACTGATTCCAAACTTTTCCGCATATTGATCACTTCTTGGAAGGGGCGTCGTTTCCTTTGACCGAATGATGTAATATGCTGTTGGAGGAGTATTTCTTATTGCAGTCTTCACACTTTTTTTTCGCCACGGAATCCAATCGCAGGCTGAACTAAGGAAATGCTGTGTGGCTATTTGGCGAATACTTTGTCAAACCAGGTAACAGAGTTTCATTTACCAGATGATACAGATTCATGTTTTAGTCTTTGAACGTGACATACCAGGAGCGGAAATTTCTGACGTACGCATCTAAATTCAATTACTTGTTAGTTAAGTTATCCGACACATTTGTACGCTTATTGCCACATCTTGTTGCTTTGTTATTTGACGATTCTGTTATTTGAATGAGTTTGTTATATGAAAACGATTATTATTATTTGGATATTCTTTAAGGGGTTAGGCTAAGGCATCCAATGTTATTTAAGTTAGCCAGATGCGGTTAAATTGAAAGTATAGAGGCCGATACAATTATGTTTATTCCACAATGTAATGATGTATAACGTTAGAAGGAATGCATAAAAATACCGTTTGTCAGTAGTAGAGCGTTGGAAACATTCGGATGTTCATTCGAGTTTTTTTTTCAAGAATTTCCTTATTTGCACAAGGCAAATGTCAGGATGTTGATTTAACTTAAGTACTGACCGACACTTTCCTACTTAGCCTGAACCTTGGGTGCCTAAATACCATAAATAAAATTGCAATTAAATTAGAAGGTATACTGCATTCTACTGTTACTATTAAACGTGAATTATGTTGTATTTTGTGCTATCTGAAAATATAGAAAAAACATCAAATTAATATACTCTGCAAATTCTTTGGTATGTTAAGCGCTGCATGCAATATGTCTGCCTAATAATCTAATTCAATATGTTCAGGCTCTACATAAACTTTTGCTAACTGGCAAAATAAATTCGTGTTTGATAAAAAAATGTCCAAATTGTGGTACCCATGAGTGGTGATTGACAGTGCTGATGTAATCACCTTTCAAAATTATAGCCTATTTTCAGATAGTTGCAAATAAACAAGCAATCACTCCAAGCTAGAAATTTCATTCAGATAACGATATTCACATATATATATATATATATATATATATATATATATATATATATATATAGTATATTCCAAGTGAGTATATCATTTCCGTCTGTCGACCGAAACAGGACCATCCTACTACTTGTGTAATCCACTCAACCTTTACAGGTCATTCATTGGACTACTGTTTCAATTACATATAAAGTTCGCTTCGCATAATTCACAGAGCCCCATACTTCTCATTTTTCATTGCCTTTCATTTAATAATTAGGAGGAACAAAAGTTCCTAATTTAATATTCCTTTGATATGTATACTCTCTATAATATATTGTAAATATTATGTGATATTAATGAATGTAGACAGTTTTTCTAATAATTATACAGTGTTTCTCTTATGATAATGTTGAAGTTTATTATATTTATTTTCTGTTTAAGATGGCGTAAGCAGCAAGTCAGGTAAGGGGAAATCTTTTGAAACTGAATACGAATAAATAATTACAAGGTTTATTTATTTTGAAACCATTATCTAATAGATATACGAGAACTTTAAACGTTAACACAATTTTAGACAGAAATAAAATATTTTAGAGTTCATAATTTAGCTTTAATTTCAAACATTATTGTTAACGTTATTACCTGTTGTACACACGATAAAAGGAAATAATTAGTAGAATCCCTTATACTCTATACATTCAAAATTTCGAAACAAACAGCCAATCTTTACAACAACAGGTAGGAAGTCTTTGTAAGTAGAGTTCATTAAGCTTGCTATGTCGAAAGTGGTAATGTAACTTTTTGCATACATATTGTGTGTTGACTGTGTTTCACAACTGAATTACTGTGCTTATTGATTTGTTTTATAATTAACCCGGTGCTGTTGTTCTATAAATTAGGAATACGAAAATTTAATATATTATTATCACATTAATAGTAAATAATATTTAAAGTAACCCAATGTAATGTGCGTTAACGTTACTATTCTTTTAGGTACAGTGCCGTTTCTCAAGATAATTGAGTGGGAATTCTAGTTGGTATTTTATTATTACCCGTTGCATAATTTAAGGATTATGTTAACATTTTCATCTTCGTAATATAATCCAAATCAATCATTATTGACAATGCGCTACAGAGAGATTTTCCACTATCAGCATATATATGCCGGATATATGGCCCACTGTTTCGGCTGAATATATTCGGTTACTGAATAACATTGTACCTATATTAACTTACCATATTGCGAAAGCTTTGCAGTTTAAAAAATTCGAAATTTATTTGAACTCTGTTTTATAATCACTTTGGCAATTCGACCTGAGAGTAGTAAATTGTTATGTTAAAAAAACCTAAGAGATTAAATTCTGGACTGAGAAGGATAATGATACGACCTAATATATATTGTCAGTTTTAAAATTATCTTTCTTTTCGTTTCTTCCCTTCCAGTATATGCGAAAATATTTCAAGATAATTATACCACACATATTAAGTTACTTATTTTCTCGTTTCTTTCTATTGCTTGTTTCGATTTGTTAATCATTGCATTTTTATAATACCACATCCAGAATTGTATTAGTTACCTGTTATTGTGTAAGTTCCACATGATCAAATACCATATTATTATTGATGCTAAATCATCTCCGCTTGATTCACTACCACTGCTATTTTTTTCAGTAGAACGAAACTTAGCGAGTCGCACTTCTTAGGTTATACTATTATGTTTTTCTTCCATATACGTATGTTATTGCACACACTATTTTATTCTTAAGATACCTATTACCTTCCTCCCTGTTGTTCTTTACATTATTATTACTCCCTTCACGACATCTTAAATTTTTCTTTTATATATCTTTATAAATGTTTTTATTATATTCTCTAACTCCTCAGTTACATTATTTTGGGTATACTTTTATATCGTTAGCTTATTTTTTTATCGGCCTTAGTATAACCGATGTTCTATAATTAATCCCGCAATCTAAATATAAATGTCTCACGTGTCCTTCTTGAATGTGAATACTGTTGACTAATTATTACTGACACCTTCTAAATTTTTATTTGGCTACTAGTTTAGATAGTAGCTCTTTTTACGCCAATATATTTCTGGCTCTAACGTAATCTAATCGAAACCAATATCTAATTTTTCTTCAAATAAATCCTATAATTTCGTCTCTTATAATTAAACTTTCTATGATTTAGCACTTCACAAACGTCAACTTATATTTTTCCCATACCAAGCAACGCTACTATATTTTAATAACTCAGTATATATTAGTCATCAGTCAAACCAAGTAATTGTATGTTCAGCATAGACCCTAGGAGACTCGTCCATCTCCTCTGTCCTGGCTTCAATCTTAGGCATCTCGTTCGTTTTCATAAATGAAAGCCACTATGTTTTAATTGTATATGGCCATACTATATGTTCATCAATACGGGAACTATTTTAGACAGATTCAGTAATATATCCTGAGATTGTCATTTATTATTGGTACTCAAAGCGAAAACTATTATTCCCACATAAATCTAGAAATGTTCTTCATGTTGTCACATTTCTAATATTCTATTATTTTGTATTCTGTTTCGTGTTGACAAAATACAGTAACATATACTTCCTCGAAATTTAAAAAAAAAATAACTTTTGAAACGGACTGCATTCTCTACTAATTCCTAAGTTTGTAGTGTACACTTAGACGTGACTGGGAGTAATTATTTTTGTTATGTAAAGTAAGACAAGCTTTTACCTTAAGTGGTAAGTGCATTGTTCGGTATTTCGGACGAAACGCTAGCTGAGGAGAATTTATAAAATACTATCTAAATTTTTACTTGGGCCAGTCACGATTATAAATGTAATGATACTTAAAATTCGCATATATGCCTCAGCTGGAATTCAATCCCAGAACATTCGTGCTGCTGTAACTTCGCCCCAACCAACACAGTTTTGGGGATAGCATATACTTTTAGATAATGTTAAAATGAATATGTTCGAAAAAGTGGTTGTTGTTCAAGCGCTAGGACAATTATGTTCGACGGCACTGACGCTGAGGAAATAGTGCATTCGGCGATGATATGACTTCAATAAAAAGAACAGAATGACGTCCAGACTGAAGTCCAAGAATACTGGACGGTCAAGAAAGAAAGAGTTCTTCATACTCGCATGTTCCATAGCAATCGAAAAAAAGCATATTTTCTGAAGAATACGTGGCTGATGCATAACAAATCTGGGTATTCCTAATTAGTTATGACCAACAAGCATGATATATGATCTCGTGGAAAATTCGCGACTGTTATCTCAAAATAAAAAAAAGAATAAACAGTCTTTAAAATACTTGACAAGACCTTTCAGTCTCTTTGCAGATGGAATAAATCCATACAAGAACAAGACGTGCTCATTTCGTCGCAATCTGACAACAGTATGCCATTGGCCACGACCGAGTGATAGGAATAAATATAATGAAATAGCTTGATCACAACAGCTTAAATATAAAGAGTCCCAATAATGGAGATCAAAACATAAAATAGGAATTACAACAGAGAATCCCGTAGGATTGCACATTAAATTAACAAAGGATATCTTGCTGATTATGCTGATGTACAATAAAAAGCTTCACAGTTGGTTAATGGAGTTAAATATTTCATTCAAAAGCAGATCATGTAAGAATGTACTTCCAGTTTTGAGAAGCTGTGATGAGGACGGGGATTCATACATTACCTTGGTTTTGCTTCTATTAATCGATTTCCTTTCACTATCTGGAAAAGCAAAGAACCGCCCCACTAAACTAAATATTTGCATCGCCACTGCCGGTTAAAAATTCGGAGTATGGTATATTTTTTGTACTCCCAATTGAGACGTACACTTTTAGGGTGTAGTTAACAACCATTCTATTTGAAACATTGATTAAATTTTCTTTCCTTCAAATACGGCTATACAAGTGAAGATACATGACCGCTACCATTGATTTTTGAGTGTGGCTCCGAAAGTGGACTTGCAGATATTTTTTCTTCAGAATGACTGTAGCCAGCTTGCCTTCATACGATGTGCTCACTACGAGAAATGCTGACGTTGACCACTCTTTAGTCTTCGATACACAGGCGTCTACTATTTTGTTGTTATTGGTAACGCAGTTGTTAAGCAATTTGTGTCTTTTTATATTGTTATATTATTACTATCAAAGTCGATTTCGCTCAATTACGCATTTCGTTCATTATTTTCTAGACTTGTGTAAAAATATACAGCATTGAGAATTGAAATTTCGAGTACATGTATATCCGATACTATGAAGAACTTCGCAACAAGACTGTTATTTTTTTTTTTTTTGCGAGGCTTTCAAATGTATAATACCTGAAATAGAGTGATATTTAACAAAATATATGTTCTTGTAAGTTCACAGCGCTGCTTTAGAGATCACAATACTGTTAATGGTTTTAATTCCTACTTGTGTTCAGTATTATGTTCTGGAAAGGCCCTTAGCGCTTCTTCTCAAGGTCTATCCCACCTTAAAATTTTGTGACCCACATGCTTCGTCATGATATTTAATTTCCGCTATGTTTTCATTCAGTGTGTGGGACAACAATTATAAATACGGGTAGGTAGTGGTGAATGCACCCTGTGCTAACTGAGACTTGCCGTATATATTTACAATTGTTACCTAAATACAAAAATATTGGTGGCAGCTCGAAATGTGTATTCACCAAGGCGAAATAGTCATATAATGTCACTATTCAGCATAATACGTTTTTTATTTAACTCTTGTAAAATGTTGACCAGGCTGTAAATACAACGTGTTGGGTGTTGGGGTGCTGAGACTGTATTTTCCTACGTTTGGTTACTTCATTCGAAAAGCACTTTCTGGCTACATTTGTTTGTTTGGTGGTAAAGTCATTAAAAGCAACAAACTGTTCCTACCACCAAAACAACAACAAACCCGAATTGTACTACTGCAGTAGTCGATTTAAATTATTTACAAACCTGACGGTGTCTTGTGGATTAAGTAGTGTTAAAAGTTTGAAGATTTTGTTTTACGGGTACCATGAGTTTTCGTCAATACAAGTATTTACATTGTTTATTTTTTATTTTTATTTTTAACAGATCAAAACTCCATCTAGCGGTGGCTTCCAGAAACGAAGCATAATCGTTGTCAGTGATAATGAGTGTGATAGTGAAAACATAGAATTTACTTGAAGTCCTGAAAGGATTGTTATTATAAATTCAGATGTAATAGGTCGCAATTTTAATGCATAGTTTAGTCGATGTGAGTTTTAACAAAATTAAATACATTGCTACTTTATGACAAGAAATGTTCAGTAGAAATCTAACAGGTTTGTATATATGAATAGCAGTATTCCTCGGGCATTATCCTGAACAATGTTAACTCTCGAAAGAGAGGTCTATTTATACAACTTTAAAAACAATCTGAAGGGTCAATATTGACCTTTTCAAATGATCGTGTTGTTTTCCCCTAATATTGCGGATACGGTAATGTTCATGAATCCAAAATACTTTCGGAAATATTGTTATTTTAACAAAATATTGTCGTTGACTCTTACCGAGACATATGTTGAAACATTTATTGCTCTTTCATATTAGGAACACAATCTGCTAATTTAAATTACTATATATATATATATATATATATATATATATATATATATATATATATATATATATGTGTGTGTGTGTGTGTGTGTGTGTATATATTATAATAATAATTATTATTAGAATTTTCCCGTTGTGTAAAATATGTTATTTTTAGTTCTTAAGATTTTAAGTATTAATATCCCTTCTTCTTACAAGCTCGTTTTCTAACGTAGCCGGGCATCCAAAATCTCAGAGCCACTCCTGAATATTGTAACATATATGATCATTTCGATATGAACTTAGTATTCGAATTTCGGTCGGTATTAGTATTTAATGTTGTTCAACATTTTAACCCTTATCTCAAATTGTGACTCTATTAATTACGGAATTCCAAGCGCATAACAACCAGATTGAAAGAAAAACAAAGTAGCTCACTCGCACCTTTTTCTAATCACAATTACATTTTAGGTAGGT
>JAGDQP010059094.1:0-12439 GCA_022664845.1 Lepisma saccharinum | reverse complement strand
ATTGTTAGCTAACAAAATTCATAACAAAAATAAATTGTCCGTAAATCGTTATTATTTATTACATGCATATATATGATATAAGAACAATAATAAAGAAATTGTTGATACATTATATGCCAGACTTACACTAAACGGGTAATTATTTTGTCCTGTATGCTATTTTTTGCCAAATTTTAATGCAAAAATTTGCGGTAGGTATTTAAAAAAAACAAAAGTTTATATCCTTATGAATAGTGTTGCTGATAAAATAAATAAAAAATAGTTTTATGATACTAGAATTTCTGAATCATGTCAACACGTTTTACATTAAGAATTGTTTCTTCTTTCAAGGGACATGACTAAGGCGTTGGTGTAATAGTTAAGTAGTGAATATAGAAAGTATTCTCGTTCAAACAACATAGGTCAAATTTACCTATTCACGTCTGCATCGCAGAAACAATAAGTGAATTCAACTTGAAGTTGAAGCAGACTAACCAACAATAGAGTACAGAGTAACTTTGGGCACTATTGGCAAGATTTTCAAATTGGTCACAATGACCCTGTGTTCTAATTAGTGCCTAATAAGTACAGGTGTGGTTTGTAAGTGTACTGTGAGTATGAATCCATGAGTAACATAATGAAGAAATATTTTTAATCATTCGATTGTTTGAAATAGCCTTTATTTGTAATACAATTCCTGCATTTTGCTGTGGACGAAAATAATAATGATATATTTAATTGAATTACTTCGTGTTTCAATTCCACAAAAGTATTATGATATTTTCACAGAAATGTAAAATATTTGGATGAGGTTGATGCAAACATTTAAGTAAGTTTTCTTTTTTTAATAAAGCCATGTGTTTCAATCAGTAAACAATTTTACCCTCTATAAATTACATGTAAACGAATGAGTCTTACTACCTGTTTGTAAATCCTGCTTATTTACACTTATATATAAAAATGAATTATACATTGTACTAAAGAGTCTTGAACAATGGAAACCTTGCGTCATTTTTCTGTCAATAACTTGAGAAAAGAATTATTGTTTTGAGACGTTTAGAAGCACAACTTAGTAACATTTAACGTACAATTAAATACTCTAAGTAGTAACAAAGTTGTTTAATATATTATGTTGTAAAATTAGCTTAAGGAATGCAGGTGTAAGATAAATAAATTAGAAAATATAAAAAATGAAGTCGGAATCAAGATATATTTCTCAATAACAGATAGCTAAATAAATGTCATTATTTTTTAAAGAAAGTCGCTTACCATAAATGTTATAAATTGTAGTTTGCTGAACATGAAAAACAAAGGTACTCAGTATTATTGCCAATTTTAAATACTATTGATTTTCTTTAATATTGCAATTTACAGTTTATTAATTTTAATTGCAGTATTAAAACTGCGCCAATCAGATGCGATTGGTAATATTTTAATATATTAAATTTTTTATGCAAGGAGGAAGGAAACTTTTATGCAATAAAAAGCTAAACTGCAAAACGAAACATCCTATATTGACAGGAGAGTCAGTCTTTTCGGGAACAACGTCTTAATTTTCTTTAACCAGGAATTTGTATACACTATAAATTACTCATGTAAATACACGTTTCTTCTTAAAAGTTATCGCGATAATGTTGTCATCTATGTCAATATAATATATCAAAATAGAATAACATCCCTTGCATTTTAAACTATAACAAGAAACATTTTTTTAATTCTTAAATTTTTCCCATAGTAAGTGGACGAGAAAGGTTACAACAACATATGAGAGAAACACAATATGATCTGTCATTAATTCATAATGTATTCTAAGAAGTCTACATACGCATCATTATTTCACGCCAGGCGATTGAAACATTTATCAGACTCTGGACCAATTTGGTGATGCGATCTTGGTAGAAATCATGTTCCTGCCCGTTCAACCACTTCGTGACAGCTGTTTTTACTTCATCGTCAGATGTGAACCGTGTCCCAGACAAGTCTGCTCTCAATTGGACAAAAATCAAACAAGTCACTGTGGGGGGTTAAACTAAAAAGTTGCAACAACTTTTCCCTCACCCAACATTCCAGAACGTTTGCTTCTGATGGCTCCACGTAAACGCGTTAACATTGGACAATAATAACTATTAATAGATAATTATAGATAATAATAGACAGCATTAATAGACTATCTATCCTCCAGCTAGTCTACCAACATGATGTAGCAGAATTTCCCGTCAGGCTTTTGCTACAGTGCTCTCCACCTTGCCAGCAAATAAATTTACTTTTTTTTTCTCTACTTATCCATCACTGTTAATCATAGCAGATCATACTCTTCCCCAGTGACTTTAAGCTTGATCGATTGACGTCGTCACCTACTAGGAGATGGCAGCAAGAAGCTCCCTCACGAACAGATAACAAAGTAGATATCGCAGCAAACGGAAACTTCCCGCCAAGTTTCAAGTGCAACCGGCAGATTTTCGCCCTTATACTGCGCAAATTAACATTTTATTCGAGTTTTTGGAAGAAAAGTTAGTTAATACGTGTGTTTATGTGCTATAGTAAACACTGTTTGAGATAAAGAATTAGTGAGAAATCCGTCCTCATTTTCCGGATTTTCCCGCTGATACATTTGTGCATAGGAAATACAGCAGCAGCAGAATTGGTGGAGCGGAACTTGGCTATGACTGCGAATGAAACATTTAAAATCATATTCGCGGAAATTTGACAGGTAAACCGTTGACGGCAATAGTTTTGGCGCACTCACCAGACAGAGGGGCTCTCGGCCAGAGGACATAAAGCTGTGCAGATGTAAGAAAGCTAAGTGGTCAACAAAGGCGTGGATAAACGACGTTACTGTTGGAAATTAAGTCCCAAATTGTGCTACAAATAAGCATGAATGTTTCTAAAAGCTGTGTAGTATAATTGTTTCAAGATATTTGTCGACATTATTGTATGAAGTTAATTTTTCTCGTCGACAGTGTCTTTGTGCCGTTACCGTAACCGCTTCGTGTGGCTTCGCCCGAGCGATAATCGTTTATGAGCGTGTTAATAATTTATGTGCACAAGTAATTATCTGTTGGAAAATTAATACCAGGCATCATAGTTCATCTAGTAAATGGCATCTCACACAAGTGTATTTGTGTGTGTTCTCATATAAAGCATATATCTTGTTTAGAGTTATACACATATTTTCTCTTTCATTGTGATACAAAACAGAAAGTATTATGTATCTATTTACACGTCGCGCAGTCCTTAGTGCCCTTTAATGGGTATTTGTGCAGTGGTGTACTGCCATCCATTGCTAAAAGTGTAAAACCATACTGAGCGCTGTTCCCATCTTTTACAAGGGCGCGCTACTATTATTGAATGGGCCTGAATGGATGAATGTTGTAAGCAGCGAGGCAGTACGTCGCATTCCTAAAAGGTCAATATAGCAAACACAGAGCACTGCCAGTAAATAAGTCCAAGATTTATGTGTGTTGTTTGATCAGCAAATCATTTTTGGGGGAAGTTAATATTAATGTCACGTGTCTGTGTCGTTAGTACGTGAGTCGTAAGCGACGAATCAGGTGCCTTATAGCACTTTACTTATAGTGTATTGGTCTTTTGTCTATAAAATACCACGCCCCACATAGCAGAGTAGTCCCTGGGACGTCCCATTTAGATCCCATTACCGTCAGAATGGTCCTGCTCCCATAGCGATGTCCTAAGGACGTCCGTGGGATAACTCTGTGGGCAATACAAACAGTTCATCCCCGTATGGAGGTCCCCTGGAAAGCCGTGCGGGATTACCTACCTGGAATTTCTATAAATTAAATGGACCTTACTATTATTATTATTTAATTAATTATAACTATACGAAGGATATGCCTTCGTATAGTTATACGAAGGATTAATTATAACTATACGTCCCATGGATGTAAACGGGACTTAAACAGGACGTCCTACGGACGTCCCGATATCCTGCCAGGATATCCGTCAGATATCCCTGGGACGTCATTTTGCTATGTCGCGCGACATTAGTGTATGTGGCCTTCTGTCTATAAAGTACCACGCGATATAAACAGGTGTTTGTGTCGAAAGTGCTATTTACACAAGGGCTACTATAAGTTATTATATCTGGTAACCCACGCCACCCCTATTTATTATAAGTGGTCTCGACCACTTCTATTTATTATAATGACACTCGTGGAATATTTTCTCTTCTACGGCATACCAATTCTACAAGTTTCTCGCAATTGCATTGGCTACAACTCAACAACGGTAAATGTAAAGTTGACGAAATTCGTCCGGCCTATATGGCACCATCTGTTGCACTTCTGGGTAAACCAACTACTTAACTCTCATTTTATGAGTTCGCAGAATACTTGTTGTAACCTTTTTCTTATCCATCCACGTATACACAAGATAATTCATCAATTTTGATAAAATGGGAATCATTTATTCCATACACTCAGGGACAGCCTGGACCGGTCACGAACCCCCGAATTCCCAGGTGGATCTTGCGCCATCCTTCGTCTCGGAAGCGTAATGTCACCCAATAAAGAAGATCCATTCATCCACTTTTGCTACTAGTAGTGTTAGGGTCTTGCCGGTCGTTCAAAATTAACATCTTTGACACGCAAGACTTATTATGACCAATATGAAGGCAATGCTTAAGTTCTAATCTCAGCAGAACTGCTGTAGGATCCCCACAAGTAGCAAGAAGGGGCCATGTAAACTTTAATGTTAAGTGCATATTGTTTTAATACATTCATATTCATAATAGTTTGAAGCATTATATTTATTTAATACTTACCATTTTTAGACCTGATCAGCATCCCTAGGAACACTGCAGGTTCTTTTTTGAGACCGCGTGCCACGAGGGTCCTTTGTTTTCATTCAAGTGGTTGGGCCCTTCGATTTCTCGGGTGGGTCTTTTGGTCACCAGTTCGCCCCTGCATACACTAGTAACAAACCTTTGTCCTGATTCCACCAAAAAGACAATTTTGATTAACGGTTTTCTCTGTAGAGGTCAGTCTAATTTAAGAATGCTTTATTCTGAGAAATTTCCGTTGCCCTGCACCCACTACAGCTTCTTTTCCGAGGTACCTCTTTATTGACAATGATGTCATACAAGGTGATCGTAGATACAATATCTGAATTTTGGGCTGAATTTGGCTAAGGTTTCATAACACATCTCCTCAAGTTTATGTTCGGTTAAATATGCTATACCTTGTGGTTTTAAATTGGAAATGAATACTTCCACCTTTGACCAGTGCAGGACTGTGTTTTAGTCTAGTTGGGCTTCACATGATCCACAAATGCATCTAGCTCCACCACTGTTCTAAACGTTCAAATTTCGAATCTTCTGCTAGGAATGTGGTATGTTCCAGTTGTGGTAAATGATCTAAGCTTCACTGGAGACTCACAAAATGACCATCGGTAGAGATTTCAAGCAATTGACGACAAATGAGGAATTATATCTAAACTTGGGTCCTTGTCAAATCTATCGAGAAACTAGGCTGTTTCTGTTGATTTCCAAGATATTGGGAAAGTAGTAAAAGACAAATAATCTTAAAATTCTAGGGGTGCTAGTTGTGGAATTAATCTCGTGTGTATTGCAATGTTTCCATAATATTAACTATTGGTCTTCCATGATCTTACTTATCTTCACTTGAAATTGCAGCTCCATACTAAGAAAACAATCTTCTGCCAGGTAAGTGACTTAATGCACCCTCGCTATTAGGACATGAAATGTTTAGAGTTGATTCGTGTGTACTAGGATCTCGTGGACTAGGAGTTTAAATATCAGTGTAATTAATTTGTCCATTTCAGCAGTATTACCAAAGTTAGTTCTACTGTGTATGGATATGAACATTACATAGTAAATATATTGCGAGATTTCAGTTTATTAACTTGATATTCTAGGAGGGCACAAAAGTACTCACCGACACTGCGAGCTGCGTCAATATAGGAAAGATGACTTAGAAGAATACCTGGCTGTTGTCTTTAACTAGAACAAAAAGGGAAACACGCAAAAAAAAGTTACCAGGGAATGGCAAAATTAGAAAAGTTCTGTACGAGTATAATCCTCTTCTCTTGAGATTTTATCTCTTCTTTGAAAATAATTTATTCAGTGCCCTTCCACTTCTTCTGTAAATTATGTGGAAGCACACCACAAACCGAAACTCGCAGACTTGGTGTAATGAGCTACTACTGTTATAGCTTTCTCTTATATTTACTGTAACACTTGGTAATGTTCCAAGCAGCACAGGCAAGTGAATTCATCGTCAATTCTTGGTCATGAAATTTAAAACAAGTCAAGCGAAAGAAAATGACGTTGTTTCACACGTCAAATAATATTAAGAAATACGCCGGAATTGCTGAAATGATATTTGAACTACATTTAAACGTCATCTTCCTAAGTTTTTATATGGCTTACTCACACGCCCCCAAATAGGCAAATGGTTGACAACATCAGTCGTCATATGTTCGCCACGTTCGTACGTCTCTTCGACTCTAACCTTTCAATATAATTTATCACGTTTTTCACGTCATTATACACAATTTTTACCTTCGTATGACGTGAAAATGACGTCTTTGTGTTGTTTTGGGGTTGAACTATAGGACTTGTTCATTGAATACAAAATATTCTTCTCACAGAGGTAAATCTTTTGTTAAAGCTTTGAATAACAGTTCTCGATATTAGAGTAATGCAACGCCCTTGTAAAGTTGCAGTTACAGACTTTGATACTTACAAGACCGTTTGTGCTAATAGTATTCTTTTATCTCTCAGGCTTTGAGGTTTGATGAATGGATGGAAAGTAGTTCAGGAGACTTGTGGAATAAGAAGAAGCACTTCATTTAGAATGGTCATCTTTACCGCTATAAAAAGGCAAGCTAGCTATGACTATCTACATAGCAGATCAATATTCAGTATTTTAAAACATTTTAAAGTAATTATTAATAAGCAATCCTAACTGTATTGTGGATATATAGTTTAATAAGTTTCACAAAATATGATCTGAATCGTGTTGTACAATATTTCAAACTAAATACTAAATTATTTTATGTTTGTTTTAAACATATCGCACAGAGCAGCAAATCCTCGTATGTATTTAAAAATATTTACGAAATCAATCTTACAATTATTAAAGAAATATTTCTTTTAAAAACTCAAAATATTTTTTATTCAAAGTGTCGTAATTGAAATATTTCCAATATTTGTCTGAAACAGTGTACAAATATTATACACCTATTTTTAAAATATTTATTTTATATTCTACACAAAAATTGGCGCATATCTATTAAAATATCACAATGCTATGAATTTTTTTGAAAGAAAGTGTTTAATGTTTCTGTTCGCCAAGTCATATCATTAATTAAAATTAGCTTGAAAGGTTGAATTAAATCAGGCATAGCTGCAAGTTATTATATATTTTCAGTCTTCAGCTGGCATCGAACGGGTAATAGACATTTTGATATAGAGCGAGCTGGTAGAATCTGTTTTAAACTCATGACGCATTTTGTCTCTGTTGTCTGATTCTGCCTCATACATGTATTTCTTTAAATTCATTTTATCCTAAATTTAACTGGTAATTATAAATAACTTCTAGTTAAAAATATACAGTTTGTTTTATTCGTGCCTAGAATTCAAAGCGATCATTCTTCATTCGAGTTGATGAACTTCTGTTCCAATCCATAAAATGTCATAAATGCAATTGACTGTACAGATGTAAGTTCTCACTAAAAGACATTAACTTGACAACTTAGATAAATACATGATAGAGAGGACAAATATTTTTAGTTAAATTGGCATATTACTTTCTATTCCTTGCATTTACAGAATACGTGTTCCCATATCAAGTCAATGTTAATATTAGATGTGTATCCTGAATGTATTTGAAATACTATTACGTCACCCTATACAACTAATAAACACTTTAAAATTAATTCCACAAGTCATGAAACAACGCTTTCGATCCTCTAACAAACAACAAATGTGCTTACCCTAATTATCTTCGTGTTAAACAAAGTCGTAGAATAAATGAAAATAGGAATTAGATTTAGCATGATAGAAACACTGATATATACGTTGCTGGTTTACGAGTTAGAAAGCTCTTGCTAAACGTACGTCCATGCTATATTTGCCAACAAGTTACTAAAATTGCCCTAACCAATTGGAAATTAAAGTTTGAACAGGTGGGTCTGCTCGATATTGCAAAAAACTGCACTGGAAATGTAAGGTAGCACAAAACTGTGTGAGGGAATAAGACCTCACAGTGTCCATTTGTGCAATCTCGTTCATCACTTGCTCGAAAGCCCAGGCGCTTGCTTCCTTCTGCTAGTAAGTAGCGAAATCTCTGATCCTGTCTTTTACACATACACTTTGAACGCACCACCACTGTGAATTGTCTGCACTAATTCTACATTTGTTTCCGAATATGGCAGAAAGTGCTTGCACTAGGCTGCACTCGCGTCGGCCATCGGAGCAGTGGAGGTGCAGGCTTCACTACCCACTCGAACGCAAAACTGTACAATAGTTGAAGTAATGCAACCCACTCGAACAAAGCTTAAATTATTGTTTCGTGATGAACAAGCAATTCATATTCCTCGTTTTTCTAATCTTGGTGCACCTTAATTTGTGATATAAGATTCGGTCGCATTCTCCTTCTGCATTGTCTATAGAACAGGGATGAGTGAGTAGTGACCATATATGGAGATGTTTTAAAAGCACTTACGTAAACCAAAGGAGTCAGGGTGCAACGTATAGGACTTCAGCATATGGAAATTGTCGGAAATCTTGTGGGCATGACAAAACAACACTGCAGCTCTCATCTAAAGATATCTGGCTTGTATCAATTGAATCGTTTTCATATGATATAAAAATACACGCTTAATAATTGAATGTACCTTCCATGGAATTTAAAATTCTAATATGTTAACAGTTGACCTCTACAGAATCGTATGAAGTTTAGAGTTAGTTGCTAGAATCATGATCACACGATTCGTCAATATAGCATTTTAGAAGTGATTCTTCTGACAATGGAAACGACTCTAAGTTGAAAGTTATGTTACGGCTAACATATGGATCCATTCGTTAACTGTATTTAACTAACGTACATTTTCAACCGTATCATAATATTAGTTTTTGGTTTAAATTGGTCTTGCAGTTCTTACATGCTAAAAACATGTGTTTGTTAAAGTACCGCTGATGTGGAATCCTTACAACCAATTGTCGATTAGAAACTTTTGGAGCTCACTCCAGCAGAAACTCAGTCAGCCATGTTAAGCTTGTGGTCATCGGGTGAAAATGTTTGAAAGAGTACTGTTACGAACAAACGCAAACTGGATGTACAAGATTTTAATTCGCTACAATCGTACAGTTCAATAAAGAAATATTCAGCCCTATATTTTATGCCTTGTCAACGTGAATGGTGAAACACAAAACTATAATGTTTCAGATTAAAGTAATAACATGTGCAGATTATTTAATGTAGCGTATGGTGTAAATATTATGCTAATGGGAAAATACGCTAGTAAATTGCTTACTTAAGCAAAATTCTTTTATTTTCGAAAGCATATGTCGTTTGTTTAAATATAAATTTCATTAATGTTAATAATTTTAAAAATAATGAAAATATAGGAAATAATATTTAACACGTTGTTTCTCCAGATGGCGAGACTTGTTAATCGAACGATTATATACATATTCATTGCCTTATTTAACAGTATGACGGAGCAATATTCAATTCCAGCAGGTAAGTATCATTTACAACTGATTGCATGAAAAATATAAAGGAGCACATGATGCGCATGACCACAGACGTCTTGCAAAATTTAGTTGCAAATTTCTAGCAAATATTACAAGACGAATAAAATAGAAGAGACCAATGCTTTTAATATATGTGGTGTTTAGGTTTATGAATTTAATGTGTCAAAGTATGAATGTTTCTTTATAGTCATATTGAAGACCTGAATATAAATCCCATTTTTCGTAGATAAATAGTACCTTCTAAGGAAATAATTTTATCTAATATAAAATAACTATCTGCTTCATAATTTTCACCAAAGTACTTTATGTGTCGTGTGTCCCACCAGTAATGGCGCGTACGTCGGGAGTTGATTATTCACGTCGAAGCAAGAAGAAAGATCGTTTCAAGAAATCTCGAAATATGCATAATTTCGAAGATATATGTGCTTAAAGTTAAGGCGGCACCGTCAGACATCACGTCATATCTCCTCCAATAATGACGTAATCGTTGTAATCACAATAAATGTAGTATCCAACAGATACTTGAGGTATATTTATGATTGGCGAATACAGTATAGCCGAGGTTTCTACTCTTCTCCTATTAAATCATTTAATTCCTTAACAATAAAATTCCTAGGTTACGAAATCTGCATATACGTCACGCTCTCAATGATAAACATTGCTTCAATGGACGCATCAGGTAGTCCTTTGATTGTAATGTGGTAATGTAATAATGCCACCGTCAAGGTCATTATGTGAAGATACCGCAACAATTTTCAGCTCGCATACCTCTGAAGCTACGAATGTTCCGAATTTTCTTCAAAGGAACTTTCTCTTGGTTTGATGAGAATAATCACCTGTCGAAGTCTGCGTTATCATTTCAGAGACAAATTGCATATTATCATCGGAATAACAATGAACTAAATACCTTCTGAGATGCTTATAAATGTTTGGAAATAATAACGCAATTTTAAAACCAGACATTATCTTCTCAGAATTTAATTCGAAATTCTCTTTATAATATGGTGAATTTATTTTGTTTCCTTGATAATAATTATGGTTATATTATTTAGCAAAAGCATGTTGATACAACTCTTAGGATTTGCATTAAAAATAAATAATTTAATAAAGATTGTGGCATTATGAACTTTTACAGCAGTTCAAAGATATGTTTATGTTTATTAAATTTTGATTATGTTTACCAATTCATGAAGTTCGAAATCAAAGGAGAGGATTTTTATGTCATTTGAAAAGAAGTTAACGTTTCAAAGAGCTAACAATTTTACTACTTAAAATTGTAATTATTTCTTTATTAGAAATAAATAAGGATACTTATGGTTTGTATACTATAAATTAAATATTTTCTGACAACATGAACAGAACCAATTTTGAAGATTATTAATTATGTAGCAAGAACATTCTTTAGTGCTTCCTTTCCAGTTTCTCCTAATTATGAACTGTATAAAGTTCTTCCTTCGAGAGACTTTCCAAGTAGACAACCAACTAATTCAATTTTATCGTAAACTTTTACTATACGCGAGTGGAGTTGCCCAATTTTGATTTTAATCAGTAGATTGTACGAGTCATTGATACAGAGGTTTCGCATTGTCAAAAGAGTTGCCTGTAATATGATTATTCCAGTTTGTTTTTAGTGGTGGTACCTTCGCGTCTGTAGAATCTTTCCGAATCTAAACAGTGATAGATTACGTTGCATGTAATTGTCAGACTTATTTTAAAGATATAAATGGAAGACATGTATCCAGATAGTAGCCTAATATATTAAAAATTATTGAAAATATTTTAAATTGATATTCTGGAAGCAATCAAGAATATGTCCATTCAAATATATCTGAACATTATTTTTAAATGGTACACAGTATATGTCCAAAATATAAGCTAAAGCATTTTATATACGTTTCAAAAATAAAATATCTTAGACAGTATACTATGATACTTACAAAATCACTTTTCAAAAAGAAACCTTCCGACGTTGGGTGACTGAATAATAAAAATATATTACGCATATCTTATCATTTTTAAAAATACTACAGAATTCAATCTCATGCTTGCTAACAAAATGTTGAAAGTAAAAATAAATATTCTCTGCTCAACATGTACTAAACTTTCCGAATTGGCTGTTAAATATTTTTAGCATTTTTATCTAATAGCTTTCAGATATATATCCAAACATTTTAACAAAATTTGCAGCATGGCAACTTTTTAACAAAAAAATGGAATAATAAAACTTTGATAAACTATATTTTTATATGGGCCCGTCTAGTAACTTTGGACTTCGGCCCGTCACGATTCGTCCCTTAGCTATTAAAATCCACACCCGTGCCCCTGCCGGGACTAGAACTCGGGAGCTTCAAGCCGCTGGCCTACTGCCGCAAAACACACGGCCACCCAGAAGGTAAAAGGGAATAATAAGGAAACATTTATTTTGTTTCAAAACTATCAAATCTGCTCAAAAGGCAAATTCTCAAATTGCTCAAATATCGTGTCCTCGTACTAACTTTTCGTAACGATCTTACAAAGTTGAATAAACCTAAAAGCTTCAATGACAAATAAAATGCCGAGCACGATCAAATGCAACTTGCTCTGATTGAATTTTATTGTACTTTTAACCGAAGATATTACATGTCACCTAAAATGGAATAATAAAAATTTTATTATTTATTTAGCTGTTTTTCCACTTTGAGATTGGTTTCAGAATTAAATTTCTCTCAACCCGTGGCATGA
>JAGDQP010059093.1:1185-11198 GCA_022664845.1 Lepisma saccharinum | reverse complement strand
TTCCTAAACTACTCTTGTTAATACACCTTTATGCCAAATTTCGTATCTCTAGTTCAAACGGTCTGGAAAATGGATTATGAAGTCAGCCATTTTGGATTCAAAATGATGTCTTTGCAGATATTTTGTAATCTACTAGTGATGATATACCGTCATACTTCGAAATTTTCAATTTTTAACATCTTTTTTCTTACAGAACCTCAAAATCGCTGATTTCGCAATAAACTCTTCTTCCTGTATAACATGCTGACGTTTTGTGACACGTGGAACTCGGCTGCATGCACTGCCGTACGTGTTGATACTCCCCTCGATTCGCTCGCGTCGCTGCGCCAAGAATCCCACGGCAGGCCGCGCATCGAACTTGACGAGTTTGGAGGAACTGCGTCTTTTTATCACAACCAGAATCTGCAGTGCACTGCGTTACATGATGCAGATATCCCCTCATACTCCAGAGCGCTGCGTCCGAATGGGGAAACGTCCACATTCTGCCTGTATAACATGCTCCTGGCAATGCTAACGTTTATGACGAGTAAAACTTGGTGGGACACGCAGGAGTATTGGAAGTTGGCACGAGGAACTAGGCTCATCCATATTCCATTTCACCACTTTTTAAGGTTGAAGGAGTTGACTGGACAGTTTGCACCCCTGGTGCTTTTGCTCGTATTTCGCAGCTTTTTACACTTGTGTAATGTATATACTCGCTTCGCCTCATTGGGGCGCTGCCCCCAGAATTCCAAGATGGCCTCGCTGGGGCGCACCCCTTTATTGCAATCAGGCTCCAGCTGGGAACTGTAACCTAGTAGGGGAGACGAGCCGAATTTATTCTAACCTACTCGTAATGGTACACCTTCATACCAAATTTCGTTTCTCTAGCTTCAGTCGTTATAAAGTGGGGCTTAGGCGGGCATTTTGGATAAAAGATGGACACATTTTTAACGTTTTCTTATATTTTCGTGACATACTCGTGATGATACACTGTCATACCAAATTTCATTTCTCTATCTCGAACGATGTGAAAAATGGTATTTCAGCTGCCATTTTGAATCAAAGATGGTGACTTTTTTAAAACGTTGTTATGTTTTCCTAAACTACTCTTGATAATACATCATTATGCCAAATTTCGTATCTCTGGCTCAAGCAGTTGGAAAATGGATTTATGACGCCCGCCATTTTGGATCCAAGATGGCGTCTTTAGAGATATTTTGTAATATTTTCATAATCTACTAATAATGTTGTACTGTCAAACTAAATTTCATTATTCTAGCGGCAGCCGTTTAGGCTGTGTATTCTTTAAAAGTTTAGGGTTGGCGGCCATTTTGAATTCAAGTTGGCGACTTTTTCAAATTTTTAAAAAGTTTTCTTAATTTGCTACCAATGATGTAGTTTCATACCAAATTTCACTGTTCTATCTTTAGCCGTTTAGGCTGTGTATTCTTTGAAATTTTAGGTTTGGCGGCCATTTTGAATCCAAGATGGCGACCTTTTCAAAATGTCGGAATTTTTCCTTTATCTACTTATCATCCTCTACCTTCATACCAAATTTCATGTTTCTAGCTTACTCCAAACACCCTAAACAATATGATGAGTGAGTCAGTCAGTCAGTCAGTGAATGAGTGAGTGAGTGAGTCAGTTAGCCTAAAATGTGCAATTTCAGGGGTCCACAACTAGAACATAGTTTGAGATACGAATATGAAATTTTGTACATCTGCACATATTTACCATATCTCCTTAACGGCAAAAGCTCATATTCCTATCTTTAACATCTTTTTTCTTACGGGGCCCCCAAATCGTCGATTTTGCCATAAACTCTTGTTCCTGTATAACATGCTTCTGGCAGTGCTAACGTTTTCTGACGTGAAGAACTTGGCTCATGCACTGCCGTGCATGTTGATATATATATATATATATATATATATATTTCAAGTTATTTCGGTTTTTGGTTTCAAGCTAATGTTTTGTGACCCAAATTCTAAAGTGTTCGGCAACCGTTCAAACGCAACATCGTTGCAGGCTAGTACTTATTAGGATAAAGAAATGTATATTTAAAAAGTTTAAAATATGCTTTTAAAATATATAGAAATATATGAAAGTAACAATGAAATACTGTATTGTCACCCGACTTACGTCACTGCAAAATTTCATCATTGTATGACGTCGGAAAATGAGATAAACTAACGTTGCAAGATTTTATAGGACACCACGAACCATTGTGAACTAAAGAAAAGTCTGTAAAAATGGATTCATCGTAAAAATTCCGGGAAATGGATTAAACAGAGTGGCAAGAGATTTACTGTTTACACGTATTAATATGTTGATGATCAGAGATGCACAACTGTATGCCATTACCGGATGAAAGATATGCCGTGTGTTTCTCATAAAGCTTTTGTTCTTTTGGAAATGATACTAAATTACTTCCAGAAATGTCTGCTTAGAAATATTACCAATTGTAATTAAAAGTCAATGTTTTTTTTGTTTTTTTCATGTGTACACATTGCTTTGTTTGTTTGGGACATAAGCTATTGTTGTCAGGTGTAATAACGTTTTATTTAGGGTTCATAAATTTGCCTTTACGCAGGATTTAAGTCAGTGCATTAGTAAAAATGGCTTGTACTAGTGTTATTTAGGACATACTAGTGTTTTAAAAAACCGGGAAGATTGAACGCCGGAAAAAAATGTTTTTTCTTTTCAATTTTTCGTGCTTCTTTGGAAAAGAACTTTTTTTTTTTTTTTAACTATTACGGGGTCCCTGACAACATTTTATGGTCAATGAATTAGTTAAAATGTTAGTTCATGTTTAAAACATATATTCAGAAAAAAAAAATCCGCAATGGAATTTCCTCTGACAAAGTTTTGAAGCATTATGTAAGTGTTCTCGGTTTGAGCCAGAGATACCTAAGGGACAAAAGTGAACAGAAATTTTCTCTCATGTACAAGGGTGCTAATGAGAGATATTGTATTCTTAATGTAAATTGAAAGTGTTTTGTACATTCTTTAACGTAAGAATCTTTAATTATACTAAACCTAAACAAATGCATTAAGTAGCAAATATTCGTGATGAAAAGGCAAAAAAAAACAAAAAAAAAAACATTGATCAGAAACTGTTAAGGAATTAGACCTCATAATAGATAGACTTAGCACGCTTCGCCATTTCTGGCTGCACTAAAACTAATGGATTTTTGTTCAGAGCACGTGATTTTGAATCCATCCGCTAGGTAGCTCTGCCATAGATGTCATATTCTACTAGGAGGTCTATGGTAGAGCTACCTAGCGGATGAATTCAAAATCACGTGCTGTGAACAAAAATCCATTAGTTTTAGCGCAGCCAGAAATAGGGAAGCGTGATAAATCTATCTATTATGAGGTCTAATTCCTTAACAGTTAGTTATAATGGAATTATGAAAACAATTACATTTTTCTATTGGAAGTTTTTTTTGATTCCACCATTTATACTAATTTCCAACGTTTATGATTTTGTAGTTCATTTTAAAAGATGAATACACGTATAATCTAGACTCTAAATTATGTGAAGCTTCCACATAAATGGAGCGCTTCGTAGGTTATGGGCGCAAAGGAATTAAGAGCTTGAATCTATTATAGATGATTAATTTGTTCCTTTGCGTCTAGGATGTCAAGAAATAATAATGTTCATTGGTGTCTTAGGCAGCTTTGAAAGAAACGTTCAGATATATAATTTGAAAGAATCAAAACAATCCACTACGTGTCATTTTTGTGTCGTAAAATTTTACAGCATAATTCTCTTGAAGGAAAGACTTTTGGCAACCATAGTTGTTGACTGCTTTTTTTAAAAAAAAAAAAATGCTATAAACATAATTAATAACGCGCCTGGATTTAGTTTGAGTAAGGTGCACAGATTGAGTACAAAGACCAGTTTGCAAACGTCAGTCATGAAAGAACCTTCTTCTATTTGTAAGACTAGTAAGTTACGATAAAAAATATGTTCTGGAAGAGTTTTTTGAGGTAGAAATAAAATTCATCAGAAATGTTTCTGAATCGCTGTAAGAAACCCATGCAGTGGTCATTAAATCTGACTTCGAAGACCACGTGACACTTTGATCAGCAAGCTCTGTTATTTTGTTTAAAAAAAAACAGTAAAATTTTAGACCAAAAGTAATAAAAAAACTACATGTTTTTTTAGTTCTAAACAATTACGTTTTGTTTCTCTAAATACCATACATGTTCCTAATTTAATGTGTTATACAGTGTCTTCTAATGTGACCTTGATCCCACGTTTGAAGAAAAGTAACGTTGCCGATAGCTGTTCGTGCTAAATGCTCTTTCTTTGAAAGCGAAAGGTGTGGATCTTCAAAGAACCACGAAAATTGCTTCGCAGATCCTTCTGTGGAGACTCGAAATAATCCAGCGTTGATGGAAAAAATAAGTGCAAAGAAACGCTTGGATCACGTTAGAAAACTATATAGTCTGCTGGTTTTTACTACTTTTCAATGAATCTAAATTGCAGTTCTTTGACATCGGAGGACCAGTTGCAGTCAGTGATTCACTTGCGCCATAACCTACGAGACGACCAATTTTCGTGGAAGCTTCTCACATAATGTAGGGTCTAGATGATGCGAATATTCATCTTTAAAAAAGAAAACCATAAGTTTCGCTGAGACCTTTCGATCACTTCAACCACCTTCGTAGCCCTGGTAATTCCTGAGTTGAACGCTGTCGATGGACCGAGCGGTAGGTAAAAACAAAAGCAAGCGCAATTCTTGGTGTAGAATTGTGAAGAAAAGAGGAGACAAGATGGCAGCCGTAATGATAAGCATCTAACGTTTTAATTGAATTTATTTTAAGGCCTTTAGGCAACTGGCTCAGGTCGTATGGATCAGGATGGGATGAATTGGTGGAATGAAGAAAGTGGGAGGAGACGGGAGTACCCCGAGAAAACTCACGAACACGGTGTTTGTCCACTACAAAGCCCACATGGCATGAGCAGGGATCGATCCGACGACCCCTAGCACTAGAGGTGAGCGCTCTACCAACTGAGCCACTGCGGCCCTCTAACGTTTAAAAGAAAAAGCGAGGATGCGCAGAATAGGTAAAGCTGAAGAATAACCCAATTCCCGTGATCAAATGGGGAAGGTCTGATTTTGGTTAAGCGTTGGAGAGATTACGCGAATTTTCCTTAGAGGAAATATTTGTTTTGGATAAATTTTTAGATAATATTCTGTTTAAAAAGTCTTTGAAAACTATAATTTGTCATAGGAATCTTGTATAGCAACAACTAAGTTACCAACATTTTGCAAAGATTTTGCGCACTTTTAGCAGCTGATTCAGCATGAAGAATGAGAAACATTTGGGTCGACAGTTATACAGTAAACCCTGAATTACCGGTACTGATCAGCCTTAATTTTCCATGTTAAATAAGTCTAAATAAATAATAATAATAAAAAAAAAATATGGTGACCATTTTTGCGGTACCTCATTTACTTCAGAACTAATTACGTTTAATAGAAGAAATTATATTACTCAAAATTTAATATTTGAATTTTTTTGGAGTGAAAGAACAATAATTTATCACAACTTTAGACTCATTAGCGTAATTAACACATGATTACGCTAAATATGCTTCAGTACGGCGATAAAATAAAAACATTTAAAAGGAGTGCATGCCGTTCACAAATTAGGGATTAGTCACAGAATCTGTTAAGTTTATTAAATACATATCTCAACGTCCCTATTGCTGCTATTTGCTTGTTAGAAAGTGACCACAACAACTACGCCCCGCGGATGATTCAGTACAGAAACTTGAAAAGTTTGTTTTTTGAGTGTAAGAATTATCTGTTATATATAGTTTGTGAATTGTATTTTTTTAATGCTTCACGAATTTATGGTTATATTTTTTGCTCGCATTTTCTTTTTGTAGAAGCGTATTAGTTTGAGAGAAAATACAGATAAAGAGCAAAAGTTTATCTCAAATGTAGCAGTGTTTACTCGTAAGCTGAAATTGATTAGTTAAACTTATAATTGTTAATTTCTTGCTTCTAGTTGATGAAAATATGCCAGAAAATAATGGGGAAGAAGATATTCGAATTGTTAATGAAGGCAACGTTCTACGGCCATTTTGTGGCAGGAGAAGATCAAGAAAGAATTCGTCCAAAGTTGGAGAGGATGCGGTCCTTTGGTGTGAAGCCCATTCTTGACTATTCAGTTGAAGAGGATATCAGCTCAGAAGAAGCTGAACGCCGTGAAGTGTCGTAAGTAGGAGTGTCACAGAAGAATCCTTTTTTACAATAGGTTTGATTAGATTGCTTTTGACATAATTAGTTCCAGATTTGTACCAAGTAATAATTTTGAAGCACATAAACTCTGAGTCAAGATTAACTTTCCATACACCCTTTCACAAACGTGATATATTTGTTACATCATGATTCTTGGATCTTTCAATAGTATTTTACGTAAATTCCAGATTTTTTATTTAACAGCACGGGTAAAGTGTTCAACGTTAATTATCACCAAATATAGAACGTTAATTACTTATTGAGTCGTGCGGAAATGACAATTCAAAATTTACATTGAGGAAAAACCAGGAAATGCTTGACCAGCTGGGGTAAGAGTTCTCAAGGATATTCGCATCGAAACAAGATTGTGGTGTGTCATACAAATATGGATGACACCTTGAGTGATAAGAGACAATTGCGCATAATGTAGGGCAAGAAACAATCAAGATGGAGTGGTCTTGTGATTGTATAAAGCGTTTCTAAGGAGTAGTGTTTGTGGATGAAAAAAAAAGTATATTGAAATATATGATAGTGTGTCTAAAATTATAGTTGTGTTGATACAAGTATTTCATAGAATAGTAAAACACGGACACTCAACGTGCCTGATTACTGTAACAACACGTAGGCATAAGTAAAAGTTTGTACTTCCAACAATACAGATCTACTCGTCAGGAGCGTATCCTCTGGGTTATCTAGGCTACCACCGCAGCCCTAGCTTGTGAGCAAATATTTTAATCTGCACAAATAATAATTAATTAATATGAAAGGGAGGCCCGAATACCCATCATCATCATTATCAATGCTATGTGTGAACTCCGTACCCTCTTTGTAAATTTTTCTGCCAAGGGATTCTTTTTCCAAAGCGAGAGGATCTGAACGATGCCCACCCAGCATCGTGACGCAACTGGGGAGCTGCTGTGACGAAAATAAAGTGGCAATTAGAGTTGAAAGCTTCGGCTCTCCTCTCTCAACATGTCTGATCAACGTGGGAGCAATAGACAAACTCCTCCGTCCGGGAGAAGACTCATCCAGTAGTGGATAGAATATGGCTGTGAATTATTATAATATATAACCGACTGCTAGTCTAGTGGTTAGCGGTGCTGTCTACGAATTGAGGGGTCCCGGACTCCCGGGTTCGATTCCCGGCGCTGCCAATGATTTTTTTCCAAGGCGTTTGGGTCTGGAACGGCAACCCACCCAGCATCGTGATTCAATTGGGGAGCTGATATGAATAAAAGATAGTGGGACCCACAGTTGAGAGCTTAGGCTCTCCTCTCCCAAACCGTCTGGTCAGCGTGGAAAGCAGTAGACCAATCTCATCCCTCCGGGGAGAGAGACCTCATCCAGTAGTAGATCGAATATGGTTGTGATTTATTTATATATATTAAAATATTATTTTTCGTTGGTAAAGAAGTTCCAACTTCAAAATTCTCACCAAGTTGTATCCTAGTTTTATCGCAGAGAGGGATATTCTCTAAAGACATACCTCAAAACTTTTGTTTATAGGTGTACATGGTAATAAAATGAAATATATCTTCGGTCACCATAGGAGAGACGACGCAGGTTCTTGCCGTACTCACTTATTTCGAGTTGCATTGAAGCCTTGCACATAAAGGTAAACTTTCCTAATTTTTTGCTCCCAATGATTTAGAAGATTCGAAGGTCAGAAAAATCCCAAATCCACCCACCTTTTTAGATCTCTTGGTAGCAAATCTATAGCAAAGGGAATCTTCTATTCCCACTCATGGTAACCGTCCATCCGTGTCCAGAAATTAAATCTCAGGAACTTCATGGTGTAGAGAGAGATGAGTGAGGTGTCGTTGGAAAGGTCTTGGCTAGACTAGTTCAGAACCCCTGGAACCGTCCTGATGGTGCAGTGGTTCAGTGTTACCAGCCCATTTTCTAAAAAAAAAAAAAAAAAAAAAATCAAGAGCTCAAATTACTTCTATTCAGTTATTCCTAGCTGCGCCAAACTTGGTATAAACATTAAATGACAAATTATAAAAACACTGATAGGGCCTACGTTGCCAAGCAACGCACTTCCCAGTGTTGCCAGCCTATTTTCTATAAAATTATCTTTTTTTTTTTCAAATTACTTCAATTATTTCAGTCATAGCGGCACCAAACTTGGCATAAACATTGTTTGACACAATAGGAACATGTTTATTTATTTATTTATTTATTCAAAACATAACACAACAGGCAATATGCCTAATTACAGTGCTTGCGTAATTACAATTACAAGATACAAGAAACAATCATATTACTTCACCTGCAGTTCTTTTAAATTCTTTGTAAGTCATTCCAAATATATCTACATTAACTTTAGGTTCAATTTTGTTGTAGAAAGCACTCATTCTCCAAATTGGGGATTTATATATAATTTCAGTCCTTTGCTTTTTGCAATAGAATGTCCCATTATTACCTAATCTAGTTTTAGTGTTCGGAACTTGAATAAAAATTTTCGGAATTAAATCAATACAATCAATTTGATTGTGTATTCATTTGTACAGAAATATTAAATCATTTAAATGCCTTCTTCGTTCCAAAGTTTGTATATTAAAATTGCTCACTAATTCCCTGTATGATATGTATGCAGGATATAATGTGGTTTTTCTATACATTAGTAATTTCAAAAATTTACACTGGATTTTCTCTATTGCTTTAACATATTTCTGAGTGTTCGGAGTCCATATAATACAGGAGTATTCTAGCTGTGATCTCACGTAAGAGTAATACAATTTTAGAAGTGTTGAGTCAAGATGGAGATCCTTGCTAAAACGATAAATATACCCAAGATTCCTGTACGCATTGTTAGTGATCATTTCAATGTGACGCCCGAAGTTTAATTTTGGATCGAAAACAACTCCAAGATCTTTAACAGTTTCAGGTTTCGATTTACTCCATCAATCGAGTAGTTGTACTCAACATACTTTTCTTTCCTTGTAAAAGATATGGAATTGCACTTTTTTGTATTAATTACAAATTTATTCCTGTCGCACCACTCTTTGACATTATCTAAGTCCTTTTGTAGTTTGGCACTGTCCTCAATTGATTCAATTCTAGCGTATAATTTCAGGTCATCCGCGAATAAGAGAATATGGGAGTTCTCGATACACTCAGATATATCATTAATAACTAAAAGAAATAATAAAGGGCCGAGGTTTGAACCTTGTGGTACTCCGGACAGTGTCTCAAAATATTCTGAAATATAACCTTTAAAAATTACTGCCTGCTTACGTTTACGTAAATACGAAGTTAATAATTTTATGGTTTCCGTAGAAAAATTGAAGAACGTAAGTTTGCGTAGCAAAACATCGTGATCAACCAAATCAAATGCCTTACTGAAATCAGTGTATACGACGTCTACTTGGCCTCCGTTATCTAGCTCAGTTGCAATGAAGTCAGTTATAATTGCTAAGTTTGTTGAGGTTGACCTATTTTTCAAAAAGCCATGCTGATGTGGTGAAAGAATGGAGTTTACATGATTCAGTATTCGCCTATATATAACACATTCATATACTTTCGCAAACGATGATAAAATAGATATTGGTCTGAAGTTTTCGACGTCTTTAGCATTTCCGGATTTTGGAATAGGACAAATTAAACTTTCCTTCCATTTGTCAGGGAATACACAAGTTTTAACAGATAGATTTAATAAAATATATAATGGATATTTAAGAATGTCAGCACAACCTTTTATTATATAAGGTGGAATTTCGTCCGGCCCGCAAGATACCTTAGGTTTTAACATTTTGATTGCTTCCTCAA
>JAGDQP010059092.1:0-12439 GCA_022664845.1 Lepisma saccharinum | reverse complement strand
AACATCGGCTTGCCGTTGTTTTGTGACTATTTGCTACCGAAAATATATCTTTTTCTTGTTTCGGATATCTGTCAAAGTAGTGGAATAATTCCGAGATATTTTTTATAAAAAGGTTTTTCTTTCACCTTTATTTGAAATATGTATGGGTCTAAACCAATATTACTTACAACAATTAAAGTAGCAAAAAGATTGACCTTTCATACAGTAGTGCCTCCGGTAGATGATTGGTTAAGCTCGTTAGTAGCCTTGTAATCAAGGTGTCCCGGGTTCGATTTCCGGTGGATACACAAGTGGTTCGGATCCTACGTTAAACTGTAGGTCACGTCCTAAGGACGTCATCATCATCCCATGGAAGGCAGTGGCAAACAAACGTGGGTTCACCTTGCCCAGGGATCTTCGGGTCAAAGACCTGCCTTCGGGAAGAACACCTCCGTCATCATCATCATCATTAAAACAGTATCGAATAAATAAAATGTATAACAGAAAATGAGTAAAGGAAATGTATTCCGTCTTTAAACTGATTTGCCGAAACACAGTTCCGGTGCGTCCGGTCTACTTTAGGTTATTTATACTGTGTAATGTTTTCTGCTTGTACAAAAATCAGAACAAATAGTTGTTTATTAATTCCGTAGATATGATTCCCTTTCAAATTTTCGACGTGAAACTACTACAATTTCTTGAAAAATCTATGTCAGTAGTTATTCTTTTAAATGACAATACATCTTCATAACAAAGAAATAACTTCTTGTTTACAACTCTAAGAACATTCATATCAACATTATTATGATCCAACAAGAAGATTAGCTTTTAATGAAATAATTCTAGCTACCGGCCTGTTGTAATTGATGAAAATAGAACCTATCTTAGTGGTGTTTCCTGGCAACACTGTTCTCTCCGGTTCCCTCTCTTCGCTCGCTCTCGCCTCACACTCGCGCTGATGTGAAACGGCTCATTTACTCGCACTCGCATGTCTTGCTTGACTTCCAGCGGGCAGCTCCCGCGAAAGTCTCGCCGCGTTTCTAGCAGGGAAACGCGAGCGTTTTTTCGTCCGCAGCGAGAGAAACCCACCCCGCCCCGCCTCGCGCTGATATGGAAAGCCCAATTGCTCTAAATGTATTTCTAAACCACGCGAGAGTTGTCCGCTCCGCTCTCACCCCGCTCTCGCGCGTATGTAAAAGCGGCCTTATCCAACTTTAGCTTAGGCCGGAGTAGGGGAGGAGAGAGGAAATCATCCAGGGCATAGTTTGAAGAAACCATCACGGCATTTACCTGCCATGACAGAGGAAAAAAACTTTAAAGAAACTCCAATTAGGACAGGTGGCCATTGGGAGAATGCCTACAGGAAATATTACAAAATAACTTGTTTAGTCTATCAGCTAGGGTGGAAAGTGGGCCACTTTACCCGGCAAAGACGAGTTAGGTGTCATTTTATTCTATTTTTTGTCCACATTACGAAAATGAGAACCCGGAAATCAATTTTGGTAGCTTTCATAGTTTTTGCCGGGAAAATTTGTTTTGGACGGGAGAAATTTGTAATAGGCATTATATTGGCAACAATGGTGCCCTCCCGATTTACCCGACAGTTATAAATGATACCTCGTAGGAAAGCTCATGAAACAAAGATTCCAGCGGCATATCATGTGTTCCCATTGTGCGTCACATTTAGAAGAAGAAAAAGAAGAAACCTGAAATTTTACGAAAAAATCCGATTTTTTTTCATACTTCACAAGCATTTGACAACACTTACACTGATTTTACGCCTACGGAAAAATTCCAACGTATTCCTGCCAAACATATGCAACAATCATAAAATTTGGTGCCATACAACGTAAGAGATAAATCGGATGTTCCAAACATAGTCTTGGTGATCGCCTTCTACATTGTGCTAATGAGGAATATGTCCCCCTGACTTTTCTCCATCTTCGGCTACGACTATACTAGTGAAACTTCGTCATCCCGTCTGTTGTTCAGTCACAACAACTGTGAAAAAAATGAACCACTTTGGGTAATTATCGGCGGATCTATGGCGTTTTGATTTATTATAGCACTGCGGTGGTCCTTATTTTTGAAGAAATTACACAGTAAAATATGCACTCTCCCCATTCTGACCAGATAAACCATATTACCACTTAGGTTGGTTCTTTCTTGTCATTTTAGGCCGTTTTGTTTCACTATCATATTTGCCCGGAGCCCGGTCCTCCCTATTTACATCAGCCTTCTGAATTCTCTTTCTTCGTATATGTAATAAAGGAGTTTTCCCTTCTTCGTTTAGTAGTTCTATAAGTGTACCAGCATTCTGTGATTCTGGTTTTTGTTCCAGCGGTTTGCTGGTGTTTTCAGTTGACGTTACTATTTTGTCGTGTGAGGCTGTCTATGCTCATATGTTTGACCAGGGACCCATACGTGTGTATCAACTCCTCTCACAGTCAGAGTCTGAGGATTAAATTTTTTATTAGGTACTATTCTTTTTCTTTTCGGTACTTTGGTTTGTGTGGATGACGATTTCAGTCATCTGGTGGTAGTGACTGTGGTTATTATTTTAATATATAAGTTTATTTTTATACAATCGCAATTTGTGTTAGTGGTTAGTTAGTCATGTTCATGACCGGAACAAGGAACTGACTCAAGGGACAAGAAATGCAGACGGCCGTTGCTAACCACAACAAAGAAGAGGGCCATGAGGCCCCTACTAAACTGTAACTGGCTAGAAAAAGATAATGCTAAAATAAAACTTTGTAAAAGCCTAACGCATTATGACACTATCATGTGAGAGTCTTGTGACTACTCTCTCTTCCAGACCAACTATCTGCAAAAATAACTGGAAACAAAACAGAAAACTCAACACATATGGAGATTTTTGAATCTGCTACCGGCAAAAATGTGAAGAACCAAAGAGATTTGAACACACCACATTTGTATCTCAGAATACATAGTGAAAGGTTACAAGTTCACTCCAAATGTGAAATATTCCACCCACTATTTCCTACACTACACGCGGAGCAGATTGTTATAATGTAAAAACTTCATTAGATATGGTGGAAAGAACTTACTGTAAAATAGAGGCACAGCTACTGTAACAATCCGTACCTGTTTCCTACGTCAGTATCTATATTTGAACCTGCCCTGAGATACCTATGTTGAATACCAACCTGTAAACTCATATGGGAGTTTTGTCAATGCAATTAACAACAAAAATTAACTAAATGAACGAGAAAAGTGTAATTAAAGACAAAAAGTCGGCCGTTTTTAGGACCAAAATAATGTATTTGAGACCACATGAACCGGAAACTTACAATGAAGCCCGGTTAATGAATCAACGATTACCAGACCTGAACAAGGAAATCGGGAAAGCGGAAAAGTCCAGAAACCAGGAAAACTCCTCGAAGTGGAAGACCAATCAAACAGACAAGAGGGAAATGGAAAGAGATGTAAGCAACAGATGTACCTTTCGTCAAGCAGCCAAGAGTCCGGTCATGAACATGACTGACTGACCACTAACACAAACTGTCACTCTATAAAAATAAACTTAAACATTAAAATTATAACCACAGCCACTACCACCAGACGGCTGAAATCGTCATCCACACAAACCAGAATACCGAAAAGAATAAGAGTTGTACCTAATGAAAAATTAAAACCTCAGGCTCTGAGAGAAGGTGATACACACACAAATGGTTCCCTAGCCAAACATATGAGCACAGAAAGCCTCACAGGACAAAATAGAAAAGTTAACTAAGAATACCAGCAAACTGCTAGAACAAAAACCAGAATCACAGAATGCTGGTACACTTATAGAACTACTAAAAGAAGAACGGAAAACTCCTTTATTACATATACAAAGAAAGAGAATCCAGAAGGCTGGTGTGAAGAGAAAGGACCGGGCTCCATGATAATATAATAGTGAAACAAAACGGCCTAAATTGACAAGAAAGAACCAACCCAAGTGGTAATATACTGTCTGTATGGTTTAGCCGGCTAGAAGCGTAAAGGGAGAGGGTGCATATTTTACTGTGTAATTTCGTCAAAAAATGGCGACCATCGCGGTGCTATAATAAATCAAAATGCCATAGATCCGCCGATAATTACCCAAAGTGATTCATTTTTGCTCAAAGTTGTTGTGAATGAACAACAGACGGGATGACGAAGTTTCACTAGTATAGTCGTAGCCGAAGCGGGAGAAAAGTCAGGGGGACATATTCCTCATTAGCACAATGTAAAAGGCGATCACTAAGGCAATGTTTGGTTTGTCCTATTTTTCTCTTATGTTGTATGGCACCAAAATTTATGGTTATTGCATATGCTTGGCAGGAATACCTACAGTATACGTTGGATTTTTCCCGTAGGCGTATGATCAGTGTAAGTGTTGTCAACTGCTTGTGAATTATGAAACAATCGGATTTTTTCATCAAATTTCAGGATTCTTCTTCTAAATATGAAGCACAATGGGAACACATGATATACCATTGGAATCTCTGTTTCATGAGCTTTGCTACGAGGTATCATTTATAACTGTCGGGTAGTTGGGGAGGGAACTATCGTCGCCAATATGAAGGCCTTCGCCTATTGAAAATTCCCCTTCCAAAACAAATTATCCCGCCAAAAACTATGAAAGCTACCAAAATTGATTTCCGGGTTTTCATTTTCGTAATGTGGACAAAAAAATGGAATAAAATGACACCCCTCTCGTCTTTATCGGATAAAGTTGCCATTTTCTCAAAATCGGGGGTCTAGCTAATAGACTATGTTGCTTGACAAGGAGAAAATAACATTAATTGAAACTGCTATTATCTACTTTGCCTAGGTATTATGTAGACTAGCTGGGAAGTATTATCGACCATACAAAAAAAAAAAAAAAAACTTTGGCAAAGTGTGTAAACCACAGTGCATGTACTTAACTTCTTATTAAATAATTAAACCAATATTGTCAAGTAAGAACAATAACGTACCACTGTTTGCAAAATATATTTTACTTATCATTAAGAACATAAAAATTTGAATGACGAAAATTATAATATTGCAGAAGAAGTTGATGCATGTGAACCAAGGGCAGCTGCACCCGTTATAAAGCAAGTTGGACCAATATACTAGACCAATATACAGTTCAATCTCAGTAATTCGGCTATCTCGGACCGGAAGAGTGCTGGATTCGCAGGATACGCCCGATTACATAACTGTATATGTTACCACTTATTTTTGTGCCTTTCGTGCATACTGATTTAAATTATATGTGGATACATATAGTTATGCAGGTCAAATGCTTGGATATTTCTCAATTTGGCATCTCAGACAGCACACAGACATCCAACGGACGTCTATATGTAGTCCAATGGATGTCCAAATGACGTACAATGGACATTCCAGCTCACGTACAATGCCCATCAATATGGAATCGATATGTACAGTACATCCAATGGACAGCCCAGCGGACCTGCTTGGACACCCATATATACTGTCAATATGAACGTCGAATAGACATTAAGATTATGTAGGTTTTATCGCACATTACGTGAGCTCCTGGCTATTTCCCACAGAAAAAAAAGTCATTGTATACATCTGTAGTCTGATCTGAACGTTGTGAGAGAGTTCCACTTCTCTCGTCTTCAGATGTAGTCTGAAAAATTCCCAGTTATCTGTGGTGGGGTTCGAGCCTGTTGTGTTCTGATTTGCTGTCCGTCACTCTCCTTACTAGACTAGCGGGGCATCGCTGAGTGTATCTTAAGTCTGATAGATTAGACAACATATATTCGATTAGAATTAAAATAAACAATGCGTACGTTGTGTCTACCACGTGCATTAACTCAGTGTTGCCAGGCGGTAGGCTACATTTTTCGGAGTTTGGAAAATTTCCTATCGGCCATTTTCTATGCATCTGAGTGTACATGTAAGCAATGAAAAATGTAAAAATATACAAGAAGTGTTCAGAATGTTACTGATTGGAGGTTTACAAAATATACTTTGATATGTGAGAGAAGCAAACCTATTTCAGGGTGTAGAATTAGTATTTTCACAAAAAAACAATAAACACAAAGATTTATTTAATTCACGGGGTCGTACTTAATACTGTAAACTCCTTTTTCAATGCTCATTGCTGTGACGGATTGCTGTAAGGAGAGTGACATAACTACATATGAAATTGGTGTACCGTTACTATTAATTTTAGAATTTTCTATGCCCACATATTAAGAAGTATTCCTGTGAAAAGAAAAGTCTGTCATGACTGTTACTTAGTAAAATATTTTTTCGGTGTATTCTTTTAATAATTTGTTTCTTCAGTTCTTTTATATACCAGTTTTGATGATGTCATGTGTTCTTGTTTACATGTAATAGTAATTATATCATGATATGTTGGAATGTTTACTAGTGTGGTTTTATTAATCAGTCATATGACAATAAGCAAGTGAAGAAGACAAAATTTTGAATAACACAATTCCATTCAACGACCAACACATTTATTAAAGTAGGTCAGTTAGTTTTATTTTTTCGTGGTGCGTTTGTAATAGTTAATGAGAAGCATAAGCATTCTTGATCAAGTACAAAAGTAAATGATTATGCAAATAGATTCTTATGTCACGTGCCTGAAGTCATAATTTAATGATAAACATAACATTTAATAACACATTCACTGTTTACTCACATCGTACTTGCTGCTATAGAAATAATGTTTTCTTCAAACGTTGTTGGTTTGTTAATAACACATATAAAAAGAAAACAAAACAGTTATCGTGTTATTAAAGGTTTCGTTTATCATTAAATTATATTTATTAGGAAAGAAAAATAGAAAATGATATTCTAAAGGAGGGCTCCCTTGAGGGAACCAAGAACCAAATTATATATTAGAACATTATTTGTGCTCCGATTTCTACGTGACATAGAGAAAGCAACTAAAGTATTTCGATTTCTTGCCATAACTTAATTCACCTTAAAGCTGTAATGTCTAATCGATAAGTATCAACTCGTTCTGTGCGTTGTTTACTTGTACTGTAGCTCGTGTGGTTGGGTTCAACAGAATAATTACTTCCGCGAAGGTTAGCGATATCGGAAGGTTATGAATTTTTGTTTTACAGGAACAAGTGTTTCCTTCATATCTGTAGATGAGCTGAGTATGCTAATTATATAATTAGTGATCTCCGTCCGGCAGTAAGTATTTTAAATGAAATTAAGCCTACACTGGGATTACTTCTCCTTCTCTATTTAATGTCGAAATGTCTCCTTTGAGGAATTGTTGGGTCTGCAAGGCACTTTATTATCCGGTTAGTTTTGTATCTGGGATGTGTTATCTGTAAATGCATACAGTATAGGTATATTTGTGCCTAATTATCTCAAGCAAGAACTTTCCTAGAACATAGGGAGCTAGTCAACAATTTTGTTCCTTGTAAAATCTAGTAAATTTACAAGTTTGTCGCGGGAAAGTTTTGTTATTGGTAATTGATAATATAATTGTGGGGGTTAAAAGCAAAAGCTGCAATCTCCACTTTTAGGGAAACCGAGACTTTGATGGCATATGCATTAAAGTGTCTAATGAAGCTAGATGGAGGTAAAGCCCTAATTTTTTGTGTATGTTCTAGTTTTATATGTAGGAATCACAGGAAAAAGTACCCATATACTATGATATTTACCACTGTAAATTTTCTTTTGGCTCTCCTGTAAAATTTACTGGAGTGGAGATTGCAGCTTTTGCTTTTAACCCCCACAATTATTCCACATCAAGATGTTCTGGACAGGTTCGTTTAACCATTCTCTAAAGCATTGTAAAACATACCTTTTTTGTGTTTTTTAAACTTTAGTGTTTCTTAGTCCGTTAAGTCTTCCACAGGAAATGGAAAATAAATGGTTGCAATCGTTGTGTTAAAAGAAGGTATTATTCTGGTATTCATCTGGTGTAACTTTAGGAACCAGAGTGCTGTATTGCTTGGACATGTCATGATGAGGGAAATGATTATGCAGTCGAATCAAATTAATAATCTATACTAAATGCCTTAAGAAAACTCAGCAAGGTAGCACGTAAATTTTTGTCCATTATGGACCATGTAGATCTATTCAACATACGAAAAGATATGCACCAGTACTCAAAACCATAATAGGTTTTATTTCAGTATTAAATATGTGTCCACTCAATACAACTTAATAAATAGTAGGTTCTTTTGCATCAGCTATAAACAAATGGTTTCTTTTCCACAAGCAACAACAAGGTAACATCACATATTATATAAACGTACTTATTTACATACTTAGCCTAATGAAAGATATCTCCAAACAGCATGTATTCAAATCCCAGATGCAGGCGTAATATTCCATCGACAGCAGGTGCAGTACATCAGTAAGTAAAAGTAATTAAATGAACTTTGATTTTTCAACAAAGTCAATAGTGTTTTAGTATCAAAAAACGAATGCAAGGATCAGCTGATGAGTATCATTGTTGCCAGCTGTCAAAACCGAGGAAGAGGAACAGTACATAAATCCTGACCAGAAAAGTCACTAGAACACATCACAGCGCAGAGAAAATCTCGGTTATCTTGCAGGAGTTTAATCTCCACCGTTTCAGCGCCAGGTTGGAGAAAGCCAGGCCCATACTGGGTCCAGATTAAGGTAGCGGGCATTGGACCAGTGGCGGCAGCCACAAAGGGAAAGGGGCCCGGGCCTGGTCATTTTTTTACGGTGAGGCATCGACTCGGCATAGGCAATCTATCGGCTCGGCATCGACGAATATGCGCATCTGGTACGTATAAATTGACAGTACTGAAGTTCATACTGTTTTCATAACTTCCATAGGTCTATCTATAACTTCGTGGTGGCAGTTTCTTTGTTCAGTCATCTTGTGACACCCATGGAAATCAAAGAAATACATTTTCCTGATCTTTCTCTTTTGCCATTTCTCGATTCTCTTGTAAGAAGTCTTGAAAAGATAACATTTATGGTTCCGACTTCCGAAATTGACTATGTGACTACTGCATGATTCACGGATATATTTGGGACTTTTCTGCTACAAAAAATAAACAATTCCTTTACATTCCCCATGCATATTACTTGTTCCATACCAACTGTCACCGGTGCAATTACCAGGAGAGATTTCGTTGTCTTGCAATATCTTTTGAAGGTTCTCATAAAATTATGTCAGGTCATAGATAAGGTTCTCCTTTCAGAATAATGCGATCGAACTAAGAATTCCTAGATGTTCCTAGCACGTGATAAATTATGGCGAGACACTGGTCATGAACACATGAGCAGACACATCTGAATGTGTTCATTATTAATCCCTAAACGACAACTTGATTAATATAACAGATTAATTAATATTTGAGATGATCGAAGAAATTTACAATGGACTCAGGAGCGCCAACCGAGAACCTCGGCCTTTCCTCAGTTTACCAGAATCTTCTTTTTTCTTCGATTTTAAATTTTTAATCGCCCTTTTGCTATCAATAATGACTTGATGAAGATGCTGCTGCAACGTGAAGTCAGTTTGGCTAATCAATTTAATCAGTTCGATAAAATTTCCAAGATTAAAAGAGGAATCACTTGCTGAGTATGCTGCCTTATTCCGGTCATTACTGAAAGTTAATTTTTGCATTCCTATAGCTTTAACGACATTTAGAGCACATTGTACTGCATGCCTTTTGGCCATGACTTGAAGCATTCCGTAAAGCAAATTGATCTTCGAAAAGACGAGATTAGATATAACCCATCTTGAAACAGGTGTACAGGAGACTAGTGTTGAGTGTTTGAACTTCCATGTTCCGAGAGCCTTTGTTAGGATGTGGCATCATTCACTGACCCACAATTTCGAAATAAAGAACTGTTTGATGCGCATTCACCAGGTAAGTTTGCAGAAAAGTCCTGTAGATTATGAGCTGATAAGCTTGGTCCTATGTGTAACTACACCATATGGTAATTCTTCACTTATAGTGCCAGCTTAACTGGATGTTGAAGAAAGAATGCTGTCTTGATTCACAGAAACTTGCCGAACTAAAGCAGGTTTTTGGAATCCGAATTATCTCTGGAGCATGTAGATTTTTTGATGATTGGATCCTGTATATTCTTCTGACGTTGGAAGATATAGGATGTTTCTCTCTAGTTTCTTCCAGTAAACTAAAAACTTCTGTTTACGAGCACGTTTGTATCGGAGTAGTTATCACTTCCAAATTTCATTATCGCAACTGCTGGTTGGAATCACTTCCGAGTGTTCCGGTCAATTAAGAAGTCTACTTTGGTCGTGCAATTATTTTATGGGAAAATCTACCTGTTTCTTCAATCTTCTTCTGTTTTTTAATTTCTCTAATTCGGTTCGCACCGCCCTTTTTCTTCCTTTTTCCCCTTTATTGGATTCCATGACAACAATAATTTATATCATACACTCGTAGTTTCAAATTCATCGGGAGAAATAGGCTGCACTGGTACAGTCACGGAAATATGTACTGCGGGAGTCTAGCAGTTATTTACTCTATGGTTTCTATTTATCTTATATTTATGGACTAGATAGGCACCCTTTAGACTAAGCCTGCCACATCTGTTCCTCAGACATGTTACGGCCTAATCATAATTGCCTGCTTGGCCGACAAATATAATTTAAATAAAAGCTAAATGTTCGTTTTCATTCAATTCATGCAGTACATACTTCCGTGATTGTACTAAGGAAACAACTTGGGGAAGTCATGACAATCCGACTTCTTCTGCTTATCTGCTTGCTCCGTGTTGGAAGTTCCAACTGTGCTTGGATTAATAAAAGAAAAATAACAGACTAATTTAAGAGTGTTCGATCTCGTTAGCTTATGAAATGCTGACATGGCTATAGATTCATTATTATGGAACTGAGAAAATAGCATTTTAAACAATACAAAATATTCGTGGTAGGCGCCTGGCGGCATCCTGCAGTCTTTTGAGCCAGTGGCGCACCGGGCAAATGCCCTGTAGCCCGGTGGGCCAGTAGGTGCCTGGAGAAAGCAGCTCTAGCGGTGAGTCTCTCTCCCTCTGTTTGTGCGTGTATGTTTTTTGTCGGTCTTTATGTACCTCGGACTCATACAAAATGAATAATGAATATTTTAAAGCCCAAAATATTGTAAAATTTTCTAACATTAAAGCAATCTAAAAAGGGAAATGTTTGTTCTCTACTTCCATTGCACGTTGGTTCCATAATGCTACTATGCAAATTCGGACTTGAAAATTTTGTCAACGGCAATTTTCTATGAATCGGAGTGTACATTGTTAACTGGGAAGAAAGTTTCTCTTCACATTTTACGATATATAAAAATAGGTTCTGATGTATTTCAGTCCTGGTGTATCCTGGCTCCTGTAGGTGTTGGGTGTTTTAGTGATTCTATTGCATTTGTAGTAAGCCTTTATTTGCCTATCTATATGTATATTTGTAGGGAACTTTATAGAATACAGAATGTAGTGTTGCCAGGACATTTTTTTCTTTATTAAAATGTATGTATATATAATCTCATCACTCACTGGATATGTATAGATCGTGCATGGGACAGTCAATGTCACACACACACACCAAGTTAAACAAGATGCTTCTTATTCGTCATTTAAATCCTTGAAAACAATCATATGGCGTGTATGGGTGAGTCTGTGGTGCGGCTTGACTTGATAGTATCAACTAAGGAGAAGGAGATAATGAGTCATGTAATTACGAGATCAAAAGCAGTCAGGAGCGTCCGGTCTCTATTTCTTCTGTTCTTTCCCCACCTTCACCCTCGGAGATGGCTCAATTCACAGGGCGGAAGAAGTCAGTGAGCACTCATCATCGTCATCAATGGTGAATCATAGAAGGGGAACTGACTCACCGAAGATACTAAGCTCCCTTCAGTAAACTTTGAACAGACTTCTGCCTCCCGCATTGCTTACGCACAGTATGTTGAGAGTACCGCACACTTCCCGCTTCTTCAAAACAACGCCACAACGTGTGTGTGACTAATTGCATTATCGCAGAATATGGTCATACGTTTTTCTTTTTCACAAATGGTGCATCTGTTACGATTTTTTTAATGCAGTCATTTGCTCTAAGAGCTGCTCATTACGACAGAAAAGAAAGCCTTGAAGCAATTACTAACATACAGAAAGTTCTCCATCTTTTAACTAAATAGTTGCAGTTCTTGAAACAGTATGATTCACTTCCAGTATCTGATACTTGAGATTTTGACAAGGTTAAGAAAGTAGGCCTACCGTAGAAAAGCGAATTGAAATTTAGTAAAGGTGATTATCCTTTGTTCTTATCAGCTGGATCTGAGATTTTCCTCTTCGGTTTTATCCTTGATTGAAGGTTTAATTTATCCGTTCAGAAAGGCCAGTTCGTTTGTAATTGATTAAACATATGATTATAAATTGAATTTCCATTTTAAAAGAAAGTCAACTCTATAAACTTAGATATTTTAATATTTCATTTTTGTTCGCTGGTAATTTTGGTCTTAGCATCACATGTCTGAGGGATGACGTGCCT
>JAGDQP010059091.1:0-12439 GCA_022664845.1 Lepisma saccharinum | reverse complement strand
AGATTTGCTAATGACAATTTTCTTTTGGTGATGTTAGATTCGTTCAGGCTGGTATACGTTAAAATAAACGACAATAAATGATCGTATCTTAATGTGGCAATACTTATCCTAAGCTGGGTTTGTTCGTAAAACTGCCATAATATATTCATTTCATAATTTGACATGACAAAAAGGACATACATACACATGTGTTTACTTACCACACAATACATACAGACAAAATGAAACACACATACTCAATTTTACATTTTCCTCGCATTTGAACTTGGTTATTCATAGGTGTTGAGTTCGTTGGCGAAATGGAGTAGGGGAAACGCGCTGGACATTGCAGTCCGAAAGCAAACTAACATGGGTTCAAATCCTGTTCAAGCCAAAAATTTTTTTACAAAGCAATCGTGAATAATCTAATCATCTCTTCTCATACAAAACGGAGAATATTTCCGACTGTGGAATGGAGCAACTGAGTCACTATAACGAGGAAGACGATTTGCGAATGTTGGTTGGGAAAGTTCAAATCAAGTCTCAGGGGGTTACGAGGAAAGTTAACAACACGTCATTGATCAGAAATATGCACTTTTCATGTTATTACTCTTAGAAAGAAACACCATAACATGTTAAGCAAGTTTTGGGTACAGGCAACTGTGGAGTATCGCTAGCGTGCGGGACTTCTAATTTGAAAATCTGGGTTCGATTCCCCACCAGCCAGTTTCTTTTTCGCATACACTGAAGTATTCAAACAGATTTATCTCCAGGTTATGGAGAACCTACGAAGAATCACTGGTCAGAATCCGAGTAAACAGTGCGTGTGCTGTTTAGCATAATGATAATGTAATTTTCATGTTCTTCATTGGTCTCTTTCTCTTCCTCTCTTTGTTGCTGTATTGTTATCGTATCTTTGCTGCGTCTTTCTCTTCTTCTTCTCTCTATCTATTTATCTTTATTTTTGTCTTACTTTACACACACTCTCTCCTTTTGTGCGTCTTCCAGAGCCAATTTCGGGCCACTTTCGATGACCCGGTGATAGGGCCTGACAAAAACATAAGTGACCCGGTCTGGAAACCCTATTTAACTGGGAATTTCGGCGTCGTATTTTTCTTGTTCTCGGGGTCACATCTCCGGTCCTGATCACCACTTAAAGAAACATTGTTCAAACGGAATGAAATAATTAAAATCTCTCCTTCATCCTACGGGTTATCAAGTATAAATCGAATCAATGGGTCAGCATGGCCTACAGTATCTACTGTTTTTTTTTACAATCAGTGATTCCGCTAGACCCCGGCCCCTGTAGGGGATGTCAGCCCAAATCCTCGAGACTACCCCCAACTTTAACATATTGCGGACAAACGTTGATAGAAACTGTGCCAAACTCTACGTCCACCCTCCCAATTTTGACTTTACACCCCCAATCTGAAAATCCTGGCAGCATCCTTGATTAGAAAGTATTCCGAACGAGTATGTTTAATAAACAACACCGAGTTTGCAGACTAACCCCGCGCAAACAAACAATGTGTGTTACCCATTTGACATTATCCTAGATGTGTATCAAAACTCTGGAGTTTCACTGGCAATCATAAGTATTTAATCTGACCACCAAGTTTGGTCTCCATTTTGAAAGTGATTTAATGAATTTTTGAAGCACCCTTTATATATTCGAATAACCCTGCAAAAATATAAATTCACTTCTCTCTTGTTGTTAGATTTGATTTATTGGAACTGAACTTTATACTGTGGGAACTGAACTTAATATTTTTTACTACGTTTAAATTCCATATTTTTTATCTGTACTTCTTCTTCTTCTATTCCCCCTTCTCTCTCTCTCTCTCTCTCTCTCTCTCTCTCTCTCTCTCTCTCATTTCTCTGCCTCTGTCTTACAGACATCCATCGGTTTCAATGTTTCATTGTATGTTTAAATTTCTCCCTTGATCAACTTATGTATATTGATTCGTCTCGCTTTCATTTCATCGAAACTAATACATGTCTATTTTTTTTTAAAGAAAACCATGTTCATGATGTTTGCCGATTTTAGTATGGGCGAGACGAAGGAAGAAGAAAGTCTGTTTACTAGAAACGATTATGGGATAAGAAGGTGCCATTTGGGTTACCTAGCTGCACGGCGTTCGCTGTCGCAATATTTTTGATGCGAAGTGTACCCTCCCGGTATATGCCTGGCGTGACTGAGGAAAACACTGGGAAAATTTAAGTCAGGACAGTCAGCCGCTGGTACCGAACCGAGGTCCTCCCGAATACGCAACCAACGTTCTACCAAGTAAGGTACAGTGCTCGGAATAAAGCATACTCGTTTCGATGTTTATCACATGCACGCACACATAATATCATAGGCACGCCCATACAAAATAACGTAAATAACAACATAATATCAGAAATTATCAAGCATAAATATCATGCATCGTGCCCTATTTTAAGAACTGATAGAAACAGACCTTTTCTCTTGTCTTTCATGCATAACGTTAGTGTTCTATGGAATTCATTAAGAAAGAAAAAAGAAAGAAACCATGGGTTTTAAAATTCATTTTTGTTTCTCCATGTTCGGTAAGGATCTTTTCTATTGGACAATTTGAATAAAACTTTTCAGTACACTTCAACTAGTGGTCCAGCTAAAATAAAATTGGTGTTAGGTTTCCTATTTTATTGTTTGAAATGGGACTCTCTTAAGTTTTTCATTATTTGCTACATACTACAAGAAATCATAAATATATTTTTCAGAACCCAGGACATGTGATAACGTTTTCTGTTAAAGAAAAGAAAATTCCAACCCTTGCTCGCTCACTCACACTCTCTCAGAATCACACACCGCCGACTCAACGTTAGTTGGGTGGCCTATCTGCTGGTCTTAGAGAAAAATCGTGTATAACAAAGTCATGTGAACATAATTTTGGCCATGATAGTACAATGAAAGGAAGTGTAATAATAATACTGTAAACAAAAATATAGTTTAAAAACTGTGCTGATGCCGGCAGATTGGCCAAGTGGTTTGTCGCTGTAGGCCATTGGCTCGAAGGTCCTGGGTTTGAGTCCCGACACCGGCATGGGGGTGCATTTTAAAACTTAATAGCTAAAGGCAAATGGTGACGGGTAAAAGTACAAAGTTACTAGACTGGCCCATATAAAAAACTGTGGTCATTTTTTGACCTTTATTTAATTGTATACTGGTGTGGAAAAGTAACAAAAGACCGTGTTTTTTTAAAGTAGAAAGATGCACAAAAAAAAAAGAGCCTATTAATGCAAAAGATAAATAGGAGGTATCTACATATGATGGAAACTTGGTAAAGTCACCAACTATGTAGAGGACGAGTACAGTAAAGTTTAACGGCGTTATTTCTGCACGAAGTAAATTAAATATGAATTACGTTTAATGTGATGTGATGTGATGTGATGTTGTATTATTGTATGAGAGAGTGTGTGTGTGTGTGTAAATACGAATGTTCGTTTTTTGTGTACATTGAAAACGAACCAGTCTGAATGTGTAGTTTAGTGTAAGGATATACTCGATGATTGCATTAACACAATGCTTTTGTCTTTTTTTTTAATGTTTGCATGGGAAAAACTTTGGTTGAAAACCAATGAAAAACGTTAAGAGAGTTGGGCACAAGACTACTGCGCATGTGATTAAGGGGTGAAGACTGCTTTTTTTTGGGGGGGAGGTTGTATTCACTTTCAAAGCACCCATGGCTGTATTTGAGGACGTCGATGAGACCAACTTAGCTTTAGTTGCGGCCAAAATAAAGGACGAAGTAGTAAGAAATGGTTGTTTGTGTACATCTTACGCCTTAAGTAAGGCGTGCATTTGGACTTGTTTGGAGCAGTGGAACGTAAAACTTCCTTTGATGTGTTATGTGTGCCGTTACTTTAAACCGAGCCAGTTAAAACACGCATGTTGTGGTTATTTGGACCCATATGAAGATTATAAGACAGACGCAAACGAATTAAAGTTAGAATTTCGTGAAAGAACAAGGGATGTTTTCCATAATCCGGAACATTTAAATACACTGTTTGCAATATATATGGAAAATCATCCTTTTGTTATTAACGCACAGTGGCAATTTCAAGAAGTAATTGAACAGTTACTCGAAATCTGTTTAGATGAACTGGAAGTCGTGTGTTGGAAAAAAGACCGAGGGTATTAAAAAACTGTAAGTTAGTGTGTGTGTGTGTTTTGAATAGAAGCAATGGAGTTGAACGTGTGCTGGGACAATGAGTGGTCACTAGATACCTGGACAAATGTTATAAAGCAAACTGAACGCGCTACTTTAGCTTTAGCTGCACGTATTGAACAATCTATGGACAATGCATGTATAACGCCTAAAGCTGAAAACAGTGACAAAAGCGATGTTGAAAGTGTACCGAACGCGGGTGCTAAAGACACATGTGAAAGTGTACCCTCACAGTGTACTGTGACATCAACAACTACATCCCTCCCAAGTGAATTACCACCACAGACAGTGAGTGTCCAATCACAAGCCTTTGCAGCTGAACAAGACGAAAAAACTACATTGTGTGAATGTGGAAAGAACATAATAGTAGAACTGTGCGTTTGGGCAGTCATAAAAGATTCAAAATGTACAAACATGCCGTTAATTTGTGAGGAATGTTTTTACAATGAAGGGAATCAGCTTGCCCGCTTTTGTATTGGCTGGGGGGGGGGGGGGTATCAGAAGCACATCGTGAAAACGAACTAAATCAGCGTATGTACAATAATTTATTGAACCCAACCAACTTGTTGGATTTGTATAATACGTATAAAGCACGACACACAAACTGTATGTCTTATACGAGTGTTGTGTTTCAATTTGGTTTGCGTAATTTACTTCGACGCAAACCGCAGGAAGTACGTGCTGCCTTACTCGCAAAGGACATTCAAGCAAACCCCCATGAAAGTATAATACAGTAAGCACACAATTTTTTTATGTTGTATATACTATTCGTAACTTTACTTATGTATTTAAAAGTAAATAAAAACGTGACTAACCGGCTGAATGTTTGATTTTATGAAATATATCGTTTACATTGCGAGTTTACATGAATACGTACGTTTTTTTGTATCATAACTGTCAATTTGTGGCGTGGCATGTATGTCGTTAATGCATAATATATAAATTGATATGCTACAGTACTAGGTACTTGGTTGGTCTTACCTGATGGCAAATGCGATTGATAAACGAATTAAAACAGTTAATGTAAGTGTACATATATTATACTTTGTGTGATAAAAGTATTTAATGTTTGATTTTAGGAAAGCTAACGTTTCGTATAGGCATGTTGATATGACTACTGGAAAAATACTACTGGTTAATACTCATCATTATTTTAAAAGAGCCGGAACAAACCGAAACAATATATTAAAAGCCCCATGGTGTTCGTGTAACAAAAAAAAGTTATTATGTTTAAGTTCAAAATAAATATAGTGTGGTGTTGCATAAAATTATATCCAGCTTAGTGTGCTTATGTTTTTTTTTTTTTTGTTCCTGTACAAATATTTTGTAAACAAAAAATAACTTTACCTTTACGTGCGGTGCTTGCAAACAAATTAATAGAGACATACACTGTCAGCATTACGATAAATCTGAGTACCTGTCTGCAAACTGCGATAAATGGACTTTAGCACATACACACACACACATGTAAAACGTAACTAAAAGCTCAACCCAAGGCTGCTTAGGTCAAACTATTAATATTTAGTGATGTGTTACAAATAAAGGTACGTATATAAATTGTGCTAGTTTCACATAAAAATACTTTAGGTAAAAAACGTTAAACACTAATTATTTAAGTACGCTACTTGTGAAGGTATTGCATAGCATAATATGTATTAACTAACTGGCACTTGCAGTACGTCTGTTAAAACATTTAAACAAAATTACGACATGGTAAGTAATATTATTGTAAGCACAGTATACAATTACAACTTCAAAGAGTGAACAAACAAAACGAATCCTAAATAATGATTTATATAATGCATGTCGTAGTTTACAACACAGTTTTACTGCATTATGATGTCTGTTTAAAATTAAAAGTTAGGGTGTGCCTACAAATTAATTATGTGCACTCAAACATGTTTATGCGGATTTCCTAAAGTAAAACAATAACAGTGTACACGTTTGCCATGTTAGATATTGCTTTTACATTAAACACGGACCTAAAAAGAACTATTTCCTTCCTATTGTGTGTTAAGAATAACTTCTTTCGATGGGACAGACAAAGTGTCTGGGGGAAAATGTAAACAACACGGCACGCGTGACCTTCCACCAGTCCTTGGTTGGTGGTTTGCTTTAAATTCCATAGAAAGTAAAAGTTAAGGAACAGGGTAAAAGTTATTTGTTGACTAGTATTGTTGTATAGGTCAAGGGAAGACGCGAATGGTTTGCTTTTAAAGGGACTGGTTGTTAACCGCAGGAGGTGGGCGAAAAAAAATAATGAATGTGCGTATTGTGAAATAGTAAACGTAGCGTGTGTTTTTTAAAACACTTTACCGTTGTTTTATTTGTTGCGTTTAGACCGCTTTCAAAGAGTACAGTTTTTTTGCCGTAGAAAAAAAGGATTTTGGTTAAAAAGAAATAAGGTAGGACTGTCAACGTACTACAATGTATTTCCGTTGTTTATTAAATGTAACGTGTGTTTATTTTTGGCGTTTTACTAGAACAATGCTAAAATTTAAATTAAAAAAAAATAGGACAGCATTTTATTTTAAGCTGGACATGCCTAATTAATATACATAAATTGAAAATGTGTGCAGTATTATTTTGTTAACATAAAAGAAAATGTTACCTGTATACAGTTGGACACGTAAGTAAAAGGTTACAGCATAAGCAATGCTAAACAAATAAGATGGCAGCTAATAGCATCATTGATGCAAGGCAATTATTATTATTACTTAAACATGGTAAACATGTTAAACCTTTTACAGTCTTGTTATAATGAACTCTATTATTTCAACTTTGTTTTTTTGATAAACATGTATAATGTAGTGATCGCGTTGTTTTTATTGTGCATGAGTACTTAATACTGGTTGTATTGGCGCAAGTATGATCAATTACCATGCAGGGTGACATAAAAATACAGCCAGTACATTTATATTTTTAATAAAAAAAGGGGACCACAGAGGCTTAGTTGGTACAGAGCACACCTGTAGTTCGTGGTATGGTCGGTTTGATTCGTGCTCATGCCATGTGGGTTTTGTTGTGCACAAACACCATGTGCGTGTTTTTTTTCGGGGTGGTTGCATTTGCTTTTACTTTTGTTTTATTGTACCAATTTATGCCATATGGCTTGAGCCATAGTTGCCTACAGGTCTTAAAATAAATTGAATTTGGCGCATGTATGATCAATTATGAGTTACTATTTAAACATGCACAGTAACATAAACACAGCCAGTTTATTTGTAATAAAAAATGTAAACAATGAAGAATACAGTCTGGAAATGAACGCCATAATAAACACAGCAGAGGAATGGTAATAACTAGGTTTGCCTTAAAGGAAAACAAATGCAAAACTGATATGTAAAACCATCCCTGCTTATTCAACATCAAACACTATACCTTGCAAAACAAATCAAATGGAAAATATTTGTAAATCCATTTTAAAAAATAGCTGGTGGAACTGTATGTTTTGTTTGTTGTAGCGCAAGTGTTCCTGTTCAAAAAACAAGTAACTGACATAACATCTTTAGCGTAATTTTGTCTGTTGGCAAGAAAGTGATTGCCATAAGATTTTTTAGCATAGTTTCTGTTGACATACTATTCTTTAGCGTAATTTTTTCTATTGGAAAATAAGTGATAGACACTTTTTTTTTCACCGGGGTTTAGTTTTAGTTTGCAAAGCTCAAATAGTTTACTAAGTTTGTGTTTTGTTTAAAAGAAAAGAACTGAAAAGACAACATTGTTGATTGGTTTTCTTACAGGCTCTAATTAGAATGTTAGGCTGTATGGGTTAACCACATGAAAATATAATTTCACAAAGGTTTTGTCCACTGGCACTTGTTTATGTTAGTGCTATGTGCAGTCAACAGACACGACAAAAAATAAACATTGTTTACAGACGTTTGTTGACAATTGCACTAGCATTAACAAGTAAAGTTTTATACGAAAAAACAAATGTATGGTTTAAACCCATGTTAATAAGCTATACATTGTTGATTTGCATGTCACATGCTATGTAAAATATTACTTTGTCAACATACGTTGTAAACACTTTAAAAATAGAGGGATATTTAAACTAGTACTATTATTACTACTAGTAGTACATGTACTGAGCAATCAAAAGAAATATATACTTACAGGATAAAAAATATAACACTGCGAACTTGTATTAAGTATATCCATTATATTTACTAATTTTTACACTATGTACACCATACACATTTGTTTTAACGTCCACAAGTACATACATTGCACTTATTCTTCGCGCGGTAAAGACAATGCATCCAGTTCGTTCAGCTTCGATATGTCGTCAAATTGATTTAAAATGCGCAACACAGAGGAACTAAAAGAAAACACGGAGCAAGTTTGGTGCAAGCACTCCGTTGGTGTCATCCGTTGGTGCAAGCACTCCACTATTTGGTGATGGGGAACAAACAATAACTGAATGAACAGACGATGCAACATATAAAGTATTATTGTGTATGCCCACCAGTACACTGTCACTGAGCACATTTTCGTTAGTGTTATTATTATTGCTCATTTTATCTGCAAGTAAATTGTCTGGATTTAATAACCGTAATCTAGTCCGTAGTCTAGTCCATAATCTAGTCCGTAATCTAGTCCATTTCAAAATGTAAGTGTTCTGCCAATCAATGTGTTCATATGAAACGGCACTGTGTGTTATAGTTAATGATTTCACCATCGGTATTGGGCTTGCACGCACAAATGGTAAAGCGCTGGAATATGTTGTGGTGCTGGTGTGTATACTGCTTTCATTTTTGAACACAGTATTGTTCATTTCACTGCGTAATCGTTCTTCCATAGGGGTTAAAACATAGGACGGTCCTGCCTTTGGTATTGTCAAATCTATTGGCTGCACACATTCCCGCTCAACCCACTGCTGACATCGTTGTGCTCGCGTTGTATATTCCTCACACAAGGAATAGCACGGTGCACTGGATGATAATAATGAAGATAGCGAACTCATCTTCAATAGTGCAACACGAATAATGGTAAAAATCATAATAAAAGTGCATATAAAAGCACCCTTATGACGACTTTTCCTTTTTTTGTCGTAAAGAAAAACACAAAAGCTTTCTTATTTAAGATGCCTCTTTTTTATGTATAAAACATAAGGCATGGAAATACAAATCTTGCAAATAAAAAAAAGAAACATGTTTGTTAATGGAATTCATGGGGTTAGTCTGTGTCTGAAACCTTCACCATAGGAGGTATAATAGATTGAAGGAAAGAAAAAGCAACAAACAAGGACTTTTAACATCCAATTGTTGTCTGGAACTTTAAACATATTATGTGCCATGTCAGGTGGAGTTAAAATAAGCTATGCATATGCAGGAAATATAACCTTATTTGTTGTGCTTTGTGTGTGTGTGTGTGCTTTTTTTATTATGGGTATGTATGGATGTTGATAACATAAAATTATAAGAAGCCTGGTGTAGTGTGCATTTCGTAATTAAATGGGTACTTGCTTTAATAACGTTTTACTGTTTTCAGTGTTTAAAGTGGACACAAGTTTTTACAAAAACAAACAAGCTGTATTATTATGAATGTCAATTTGTTTTTTTTTGGAAACCTTAATATTACTTTAGATGTATTTAGGTTAACAAAAATATTTTACAGCAATATTTTACAGCCAAGCTTGTCGTTCTTCAAGTTATTTGCTTCTACTTTGTCTTCACCTCCTTACTTCATAATTTAGATAGGTGCAAGGTACGTAATATTCCAAATACTTGGGATTCCTTTCCTAGTCGGCTGTCTTGTCAGTGTGGGGAAATGCTTCCGTCTTTCTAGTGAATGACTTTACGGGCAATTCAGCAACTTTTTGGTGTTTATGGAAAGTGCGACTAGGAAGTAGTGACGTCGATGCGTGTCAAAGTAGGGAGGACAGAAACTGTTGGACGGGACATTGTGTGTCTGGTTTCGTTACCTAAAACGTCTTCCCGATCTAGCTCGAAGTCTACGATATATTATTTCGTCTTATACTTAACTTTGCGATGTCGAAGCTATAGTTAGTCAAGGCTCAGACCATCTTCTAGAATTTTGGTTCGACTCTGGTGGCAGTGTCTTCTGTGTTCGGCTTGGCTGTAGATAACTTCTGGTGGTAAGTGGAATGAGCATTCTCATATTGTTGTTATAATTATGGCCCATGATCCATTATCCTAAATTTAGGTCGTGCTTCCCCTTTGTTAATTAAGTAAAACTCTATTTTTTAAGTAGCGAGCTTCCTTCTAATGAGCTACAAATTCCTAAAACTTTATGTCTGTCTCTCATAGAGGACCTCAGGTCAAGAATATATATATATAATATTCAGACAGGTTTTTTTATCCAATGCTGGATAAAGGCCTCCCCCATTTCTTTCCTCATATATCAATCTCCTGCTATCCTCAAAAAACGCTTGATTTGATCTACCCATTTTGCATTTGGACGTTGTCTTGGTCGCTTTTTTCTCTAGAAATTCAATGTAGTACATTTGTCGAGCACCTTTCCTGTTTTCGTTTACCTATGTGACCTACCCATTTCCACTTGCTTTTTTTAACGCTAATGCAGTTTATTATGACTCACTTTAAACACTAAGAAACAGCATAGTTCAATATGTCAAGCAGTTTTCCTTTTTTTAAAAAAAAAACGCAGACACTAAATAAAAAACTGCCTAACACATTTAAATATACGACGACTGAAAAGCTTAGGGTGTGAGTCCTGGTAGGTTTGTTCTACGAATTCTGTAGGCCTTTAATCTTTTAAAATTGTTAGAACTATATGCAGGAATGTCAATTGATTCTAAATTTCTGGAACATTCTACAAACATTGCGGATCTTCAAAGAATATCCTGTCTATTTGGGATGGTGGCCATCTATTTCTAAGTATTGTAGAACTACTTGAGTAATATCTTAGTATTCATGAGCTTTTGTTAAAAGATGCAAATTTTTTAATTTAATGAGGAACTATATTTAACAAATTGTTTCCATTAAAATATCCATCTCAGCTCGAACAGGGACTTGAACCCTGGACCGTTAGGTTAAAAGCCTAACGCTCTACCGACTGAGCTATCCGGGCTCGTTGAAAATTTCAGTTGGAGGCATCATCTCTTGTATATTTCAGGTTTCTTCACGATGTCCCACCACTGTTATGGGTGTTTGGAAAGTATGTAAGAAGCTCTCGGAGAACATTCCGCTAGTCCACCTGCTTTGAGGCCTTTTAGAATAGAAGTCGCGATGCAGAGCCATAGTCGAGACCCGTGTCTGTCATATTGAGCGCCATCGCTGGTGGTGGGAGAGAATTTTACCGTAAAAAAGGTATTGAAAAGCGTCCCATGTTCACTGAATAAACCTTGTGTAACATACAATTTTACACTTGTTGGTTCAATAAATATATTTTTAATCTTTAAATGGAAAATCTATTTTACATATACAACCAGCAATAGGGGTCCGCTGGGCTCTTCATTATTTATTAATATAAATATTTAATATTTTGGTCTTTACTGAACTGTATGTTTCGTATACATTCCAAACAGGAGCAACTTGTAGCAGTGCGCAAAAGCGCACTGAACCCCCGCTAGATTAATTAAAAATATAAAGAAAAAATATCTTAATTTTAATGTTCATCACAAGACTGTTATAGTACACCTACGAGATATGCTTTCCAGCTTAACGTCGCTGGCTTGCGGGTTGCAGAGCATTTGAGAAAACGTGCGAATCCTGTCTCTGGGTTCAACCACGAAAATGTATCCTCTTGGATGTTAGTTTCTGGGCTAGGGGGCAGAGGTGTGAGTGAAGTCCTTTTGGCTTAAGCACAGCCGAAAACGAGAAAGTTGAGCATACGAAACATCATGCGCGCTGCTATTTCTGGGAAACAGAGCAGCGGGAAAAAAAAAGAAAGTTTTCGTTCCGGCTGCAACAAAGTTCAGAACGGTTGCCTTCTGCTAGGAGGGAGGGTTGGGTTGGGTCACTCTCTGTATTTAGGTGCATTATTTTGCTAACAATTTCTCCACCCACCCACCCCCACACACATAGTCATAGTTACCAACTAATTTACTTTTCCACTGAATATGCTGGCCTTTAAATCTACTATTATCGGCCGCGAATTTATCCAAAAGCTGACTCGACTAGCAACATTTCTACGAAAGCAGTTGATAAACTACAGGCCCGTAGCCAGGATTTTGTTAAGGAGGGCACAGATAAATTCTTCCTCTCTCTGTCTCATATACATATGACCTTCTTAACCGAGTAGTTAACATAAATTTTGCACTTGGTACTGATGGTTCCGGG
>JAGDQP010059090.1:0-10535 GCA_022664845.1 Lepisma saccharinum | reverse complement strand
TCACAGATTGGCAGGCGCTCGACACCTGCTGTGTTCGGGCCCGGGTCCTGCGTTGTAGACGGTCGGTGAGGATGCGGATGCTAGCTGGGATGTAGCTACTTGTTGTTGTGGGCACTTCCTGAGTTGCAGCCATGCGAAGAAGCGATCATATTGGTAACTGGATACCAGTAGTTGACGACACAGCCTTCATGGAGTGCCGCCAGATATAGCCTCCAGCCGAGCTGAAGTTCTCTGCTCTGGGAAAAGGCCATTTGGGATGCTGAACCTGGGATGCGGCCACCTGTTGGATGCACCCACTAGTATGATGCGGCAACATCGACTGGGTGCTGCTGCAGATCGAGTGTGTTGCATGATTCAACACAGACACTTACTATAGGATGCGATTCATAGTAGAGTCAATACAGACTTTTACCTGGGTTTTTCCACACTTCTTGCATGTGTGGTTTACCAGGTAAACTATCTAGTTTCAACCAATACAGAGATTTTTATATAATAAACAACAATGCATAGTCTGGCTTTTGCCCTCTTCCACAAAACTTTTCTCGAGTTTCTCTATCTTCTTGTTTCACCTTCTTGCCTCTCTCTTTTACATACTCCGATTCGCGGTAAATGTCTCCGAAAGACAGAAATCGTAAGCATCCCCACCCGTGACAATTGCTTTAGTTGCATGAAGCATGTACAAAGTACATGCAGAGATCGCTAGTAGAAGTTGGAGAGCGGTCACTTCTCAGGACGGGACTTTCTGAGTGCCTGAGAACTTTAGTTTTTTTAAAGCTTTTTCAAGCTTTTCTTGTGTAGCCTAGTCGGTAGAGCGCTCGACTTCAGTGTGAGCGGTCCCGTGTTCGATTCCCGGTGGGAGGATCAAAATTTCGGTGTTGACCCAGCATTGTAAGGACAATTGGGGAGCTTCTGTGAATAAGAGACAGTGGCGATCACAGATGGGAGCTTTGGCTCTTCTCTGGCAACACGTCTGGTTAGCGTGGGAAAAGTAGACCAACTTGTCCCTCCGGGATATATATATATTCCAAATAAATTAACATTCTCTTCCATTATATTTGTAGGTGTTTGATTTGGAAAAGTTTTTGTGTTTAATTTTAGCATTGTGGATAACTTAGTTGCGTTTATTTCGTAAAGACCGATATTGCTCATAATCGGCAGAATTTAGCCTTCCATTTGCGATTTCCAAAGAACAGGATGATAATTAGGGTGGGAATTGTTTCTCTTTTGTGCAGTTATTTCCTAAATGTAAACTATAATGGCTGAGGACTCTATCAAGTATTTCAGTTTACCAAAAGCACATATTAAATGTCTCTGAAACGATATTAAAAATAAAATAATTGATTGCTTGTCTTCAAACCTGGAAGGATCCTTGTTTGTACAGATTCGCTCAGTTTCGTACAATGTCTCGAAAATATTACGCATCCACTCGTGCAAGATATTCTATTTAAGACACATGCCATTTGCTCTTCTGGTGTCGAGGTTGTCTTTTGCTGGATACCAAGTCATGTTGGTATCCATGGTAATGAATTGGAAGACCAAGCTGCTCGTGAAGCCTATTTAGGAGCTAACATTGACATTCAGCATGTCCCATTCAAGGACATGTTCATATATTATCGATATATTGCCCGGACTGAGTGGTAGCCACGATGGAATGACGTTGCTGTTAATAAATTGAGAGAAATTAAGGTAACTGTTGCTTCATGGAAATCATCTTGCCGAGATAGTAGGCGTGAAGAAGTACTTTTATGTCGCCAACGTATAGGACACAGTCGCCTGACACACGAATATCTGTTGCTACGTTTGGACCCTCTGCATTGTACTGAACGCAATGCAGTTTTAAGTATTCCTCACGTTCTTTAGATTGTCCTGGATATAACCATCTCAGACAGCATTATAGCATACTCAGTGACATGTCAGTGTTAAGGGATGAATCTGATAAGTTGCGAATAGTTTTTATGTGTGTTCGACAGACACGCCTGTCACCGTCTATTCCAGATGATTATGTTCTTTCTGCTGTTAAGTTTTATATTTTCTGTTCGCTTGTGAAGGACTATTTACAACCTTAAGGATCATATACTCCTTTAGTTTTTTTTATTAACTTTTATACTGGTCCTTTACACAAGTAAGCTATGTTTCTGAAGAGTTTTTACACCTTCAGCTTTTATATGATTTTATTGTTTTATTCTCTTAACAGCTATGTTTAGACGTGACAAAGATAAGGGGCTTCCCCGTATAGGGCTCTCCACGTAAGCCATAGTGCTTTTACCGCCCATAAAACTTATTTTATTTATTTCATTTACACGCATTTGCTTCTACTTCGCGATAATATCAAAGGGTGGGCATCATAGGTGAGATGACTTTAATCGGTCACGTTACTGTGTGTGTGTGTGTGTATGTAGGTGTGTGTGTGTGTGTGTGTGTGTGTGCGTGCGTGTGTGTATGTAGGTGTGGACTAGGAACCCCTTCGGCAAACTACTATCATCTTGCGAGTCATATCCAAGGAATTAAAGATTCCACTGTTCCTCTCATAAAATGAAGCGAATAAGAAAGTCAACTTCTTATAAGTAAATGGGCTATTAGCAAACAAATGACATATTATAATGGTAATGCTTAACTTCTCTGTTTTTCTTTTGCTCGTGAAATTTCTGTAGGTATCCCTGTCTGATACCTCTGGAGAACAGCAGTATATAACGTTAGTCCAAAGAAAGTTAACTCAAAATGTCAACGATATGGCAGCGATGGTCGAATGCAGGAGGGCTGCAGCATGATGTGTTGGCTCGGCGTGTGTGTTGCACCGATGATAACTTTTGTTCTTAAAGCAAGATAAGTCGCATAAAAGGGAGTTCTCATCGGTGCAATGCATGTGTCGTGCTTGCATGTCATGTTGCAATTTTCTTGCGTTTGGCTATCACTGCTAGATTGTTGAAACACGCTTTCCCGAGTGGCGGATAAGAGAATTCCGACAAGATATGGTGGGTACCGGAAATACTCCGGGGTGGACCAAAACCAGTAGACTACTACTGCCTTGCAGTTAGTAGAAGGATCTGTAAAGGCTAGGGGAAGATAACCCCGAACAATAATATAATTGTGAAGGAAAGCAGCTTCGCCAGTATCACCCTGAGGCTGAAGGTGAATGACATCGGCAAGGCTCAGAGATGGACAGAGGACGACATCTTGAATGTCTGCCTTTACTGTGAGGTCATAGCGCTGACAACTCTACACCGATAAAGCATGTCAAGAAATAGTAACATGTGACTGATGGATTGATTCTCCAGGGGTAAAGTATTCCGGAGGTAAACTAGTTCCTCATTCGGATCTCCGGGCGGGGACTGCTTCATGTTCTGGGGCGGGCTCCCAGAACATGATTAAGAAAGATCTTAGAATAGGAACATGGAACGTACAAATGTTATACAAAACGGGCGCTCTCAGGTGGCGGTACGCGAGACAGAGAAGTACGAGCAGGACATATTAGCGATAAAAGAAGTCTGGTGGGAGGGTCAAGATAGGATTCCACAGGGCAAGTACACTTTCTACTATGGAAGAACACAGTCTCACGATTTCGGAACAGGATTCCTCATTAAGAACAGTATCCTTCCGGCGGTGCAAAATATAGTTTGCCAACAAACGACTATACGTACTCGATGGGGCAACACGGTTTTAATAAATGCCCATGCTCCGACTGAGGTGACTAACGATAATGACAAAGATACGTTTTAAGAGGAGTTTGAAAGATTGTTTGACCGATTACCGTAGTATAACACGAAAATTGTGTTGGGTAATTTCAACGCAAAGCTAGGGAGGGAGGAAATCTATAGAACTACTATATATTCAAATACGTCTTCACAAAATCAGCCGTTGAGCCCTGTCCTGCCACTTGAGGGATTCTCACAAGGTACCGTTTCTCAAGTAGGAATGGAATTTGTGATTCTGTAATCTCTCCTCCTCACTAAAAGGGATTTATAGAGAAGACCGTCTCTCCAGAAGGGACTGATTCTGTGATTCTGTACTCTCTCCTCCTGCTCAGGTAATCGTCTCTCAACGAGGTACGGAACCTGTGACCCGCAAACCTAATCTAACCTCTCGAGGGATCACGCCCCAAAGAGACTGTTTCTTCTTAGAGGAATACCCTTTGCGGCGCTGTGGTCTTACAGAGTGGAACGGAAGTTGTTCGTATTGGACTGCTATAAAATTTGTGACGTTAGTGCTATAACGTAATAATTTCTGTAAATCAAGTAGCATGTGATTATTGTTATTAACACTTCGTACAATTCTTCTAATTTCTTTGGTTAATTAAAGGTTTCATATATAAATTTTAATGTTGATTTTCTAAAAAAAATCTGGTGTAAAGTATAATCAATATGGCTTACTTGTTTTTGTCAAACAAGATGGCGGTCATTTTATCGGCCCGAAATGTAAACTTTAATTTTCTTTTATAATTTCTTATTCAAAAGACAGTTTAAGTCTTGTGTCCGATTCCTTTTCCGTTCAAATCAAAGCGTTAACGAAAAGTTTGTCATCGAACTTAATATTGAAGTCTATCAATTGATCACTTTTTTTTTCTTGATTGTTTTTCGTTCATATTAACACTAAGCAGAATTGCCTACGCACGTGTTATATATGCTACAAAATACACATTTAGTGCTGTGAAATGAAATTCTTGTCTGTTTTTGAAGCACAAAATACATACATAAATAAATAAGCATATTGGGTACCCTGTCACCCAACATGGCATACACGTACAAATTTTTAAAACTAATTTCTTACACCATTATTAATTGAAACATTTCGTCGATATTTTCAGGGTTACTTTGCATTAAGTATATCTTTTGACCATGCATATCAGAATTGTATTTTACTCGTTACAAACACTTTTAATTAATTTTAGAACTTAGGTAGGTCATGTTGATCCCCTCTACTTTATAACGTATTTTACACTGGTCAGCATGGGTTCGGTTGTCTCGCAGGTAATTGCTGTTTCTTTATAATTTTGACATGCTCCTTCCGAAAATGAAAACTGCCTTTTTCCATCACGTACAGTTTTTGCACAAAACTGCAATATATTACTTTCCTCAATTTAACAGAATAAGATGTTGTTTCAGATGTTGTCAATAGATGGCGCTGTGTGAATATGTATAAAATACATGTACTTTTACATTGTAAATCTTCCATTTTGCAATTTTACGTGAATAAAAATAATGTAAACACTTACTATATCTTGTGTTGATATACTGTTGTTAAATTCATTGACTTTGGTATTTATTTATATGCCTATTTATTTATAAATTCCCACAGTAATATTCTAAATATGTTATTTTATATAAGTTATTGCCGTATATGTACTTACAGAGAATCTTATCTGGGAAAACCACTGTTGCCATACAGTTTTAGTACCAGTGTTTTTTGATCATTCAGCTTTTGTGGAGGACTTGTTTGTTTAACACAGGTCGACATCACCAAGAGGACATATTGCTGCCTCTTAGGGGAGCCACAGTGATTATTATCATTCATCATTCTGTTGGTTCTACTATTCATCGCGGCCTATGGCTTTCACTGCTTCCCTCAGTTAACAGACATGTCAGACAAACAACGCATAGGACGTCACAATCTTCCACCGACAGTTCCAGGTCCACCTGCATATGTAGATCCTCCTCATTATTCCTTAGGCGCCATACCAAAACAGAAACGGAACATCGACCAAAATCCATCATCCTCAGACAGCAAATCAGGACGAACCACATCAGCATCACCACCGCCAAAGAAGACTCATACGATTAGCGACTCTGAATCCGATAATGAATTCATGGACATCATTGACCAAACTGAACCAGCGAACACTCATCAGACCACTTCCTACTCATTTCTGCTAACTGGATATGATTCAAAATTTCAAACTCCCAAGATGCTACTAAATCAATTTCTAAAATATGTACCTCGTCAAGCTATCTCAAGACTAATACCAACCAGAAACGGCATCATTATACAATCTTCTGACCAACAACTCGCAGCAAAAATCCGTAATAAACACAGCTTCCAGATCTTTGGTCAAACTGCAAAACTTACTCGCCTAGAGGATAAACCACTGAAACATCCACCACCCCCACGAAGATCACCCATGCTATCTGTTGTGATTCGTGGTGTGGATCCGACGATAACTGACGAGGAGGCAGAAAAAGAACTACAAGCTGAGGGTCACATACTCACTAAATGTTTACGCATCAAAACAAAGACAGGGATTGCCAGTTATATGATTCGAGTACTCACAAATCATCAAGAGACAATCAACGACTTACTAACCACAGGCGCATACATCTACAAAAGACGTTACAGAGTTGAACCATCTCACTCTCCTCCTCCATTACCTGTCCGTTGTGAACGTTGCCAGATCTACAATTCACACCATACTTCTGCTTGTCCTAACAATCCAACCTGTGCCTACTGTACTGGACCACATAACACCAAGGACTGTAGTAATCTTCAACAACCTCCCAAATGTAACACCTGTGGAGAAAAGCACCCTACTTTCAGTTACAAATGTAAAGGCCGCCCAGAACCAAACCCTGCTAACCCTGGACTTGTTGTACCTATCCGTCTTCCCGAAAACAAACCTCCGAATACACCCGTTACATCTATGTCACAACCCATCACAGTTGCTCAGTTCCTGACTTTCATCACTGTTGCACTCCAAAACCTCTACCCCTTCCAACGTCCAGACGTACTACAATACCTACAATTCGCCGCCCGTACTGTTCTCCATACTAACCTCTTCGCCACCTATTCTGGTCCATATGTTCATATTCATACCAACCCACTGGAAACTGAAGTTTGAACTTGACATTGACAGCTCCTCACTTATCATTCACCACATCAATCATCACCATTTTCATGAATGTACTAACAGGGCCGCACCTGTCTTAACATTTAGCCCAGAGTAGCCCCTGGGCGAGAAGATTATCATGCATCTGTCCGTCTTAAATGTCTGTGATCTTGTAGTCCACCTCATGCTCATTTCCTCACCCTACCATTACTGATTTCATAACCTTAAATAATGATTATAAGCAAAGCTTATAATGTCATGATTATCAAAATAACGGATAATAAAATTTTTGTTAAATCTCCTAGACCTCCTTACCTTCCGAAAACTACTCCTTTCATCCTACTCCTCTTACCCGAAATAAAGGGCGTACCCCTTTGAAGGGTGCTAGTCCCCTTAAGGGACTGGCAATTAAAAAAAAAAATATGTAGTTACTCGGGGAGTGTTGTGTCTTCCTGTTTAACGTCCAGTGACTCAAGCTAGCTATTAAAACAAAAAGTTTTAGTGTACTTATTTTGGTAGTGTTGTGTCTTTCTGGTCAATGTGCAGTGACTCAATTGTTAGAAAATGATATTTTCTGTTATGTGTGTGGAAGTTACACTGTGCTCAAACAGAGACTCCCTATTACAAGTTTCTTAAAAAAGCGTACTTGGCTTATTTTGGTATCAAATTAGGCGATCAAGATAAATCGTGGGCACCTCACACTGTGTGCAGAATATGTGTAGAGACACGGAGGTCTTGAACAAACGGTAAGAAGAAAGGAATGCAGTTTGGAATACCTATGGTATGGAGGGAGCCTCGAAACCATCATGATGACTGTTATTTCTGTGCAATAAATGTTAAAGGATCCAATGCAAAGAACAAGAAGGACATACTGTATCCGGATAACATAGCTTCAGCAATTCGACCCGTTCCTCATGGTGAAAATCTACCGATCCCCAACCCACCAGTCTCTATGGATGTTTTTTCATCATCCAGTAATAGTGAAGCAACTATCCTAGCACTGTTCCGCAGCCGTTAACACAATCAGAACTTAATGATCTTGTTCGAGATTTAAATCTACCAAAGGAGAGTGCAGAAGTTCTTGGTTCTAGACTTCGTTCGAAACACCTTTTGGCCAGTGGGACACATTACTCATGGTACAGACACCGAGAGAGAGAATTTCTTCCGTATTTCTCTGAAGAAGACCGGTTAGTGTTCTGCAACAACATTCCAGCTGTTGTGGATGCACTGGGTGCTTCTTATAACGCATCCGATTGGAGACTCTTTATAGATGCTTCAAAATCCAGTCTAAAAGGAGTTCTTCTACATAATGGAAACCAACTTGGATCAGTTCCTGTAGCATACTCTGTTACATGGAAAGAAACGTACAATACATTGAAATTAATACTTTCAAAGTTAAAATACGAAGAACACTGTTGGTCTGTTTGCGGGGACTTGAAAGTCATTGGTCTTCTAATAGGAATGCAGCCAGGATATACAAAATACCCATGCTTTTTATGTGAATGGGATAGTAGAGCCAGAGACAAGCACTGGAATGTGAGAGAGAGGCCTCAGCACAGTGATTTGTCTGCAGGTAATAAAAGTGCAATGCACACTCCACTTATTGATCGCAATAAAGTGTTACTTCCACCACTCCATCTGAAACTGGGGCTTATGAAACAATTTGTGAAGGCTGTGGACAAGAATGGGCAGTGTTTTCAGTACATAGCAAAAACTTTCCCATCACTGAGTGCGGCAAAAGTTTCGGAAGGTATTTTTACAGGGCCACAAATTAGTAGATGATACATTTGAAAATTCAATGACCGAATTGGAAAAGAACGCTTGGGTAAGTTTTAAAACTGTTGTAAGTAACTTTCTCGGAAACAAGAAACACTCTGACTATGTAACAATTGTAGAAGATATGTTGGCCCATTTTCTTCACTCTCATCTCGATTTTTTCCCCGACAATCTTGGTGAGGTCAGCGAGGAGCAAGGAGAAAGATTTCACAAAGATATTTCTGAAATGGAGAGCAGATACCAAAGCAGATGGAATATCACAATGTTGGCAGACTACTGTTGGATGATAAAGAGGGATCGTGCCAGTTACGACAGCGTAGAAAACAGAGGCGTGCATTTAAAAAGGAGTAAGTGGCTTCTCATTGAACTTGAGCAGCGAAGTTGAGTGCATTCAACATTATACCGTAGGAAATAAGATTTATGATAAAGTCATTAGTGTATAGAATTGTTTAGTGAAACAAAAGCAATTTAGTTTATTTGTTTAAATTGTTTTATTGAATTATACTGCAGTTAAAAATTGTATTGGGGTGTTTCGCAATTATATAGTACAATATCCGTATATTGCAATGGTGGTAGTATTCGAAATAAAGATTGCAAATTGTGAAAATACCTGATGTGATAGGCAAAAATGGATGTCATTTCTGTAATCAGCACCCAAAAATCATTTAGGATCACCTATTAGTTTGTAAACAACCGAAACTTTTTTTCAAAATGCTGACCAGTCTGCGTTGAAAGAAATACAGTATATATTGTGATTACTTAACATTTACATGGGTTTGGTTATAATAAATTAACATACGTCCTCGTACGCATTTCGCTCCTTCGAACAGGGCGCCAAAATCAAAGTTTGCCCCATTTCTAAAAATGCAAGTTGCTGCCTAAGCGTGGATACTAGGCCTGTTGATTCTTGGCAGGCAGATAAATTATGTTCAGTAATTTCTTACCACAGGTACTCAAGAGTAGATTCTGAATAATTTCTATGTTCTATTTACTACAAAAGCAGTGATTCAGCCAGACCGTCCCTGTGGGGGCATTTCCCCCACCCCAAATCCTTGCAAAACTGCCTTTACACCCTTCCAATTATGACTTTACATCCCTCAAACTGAAAGTCCTGGCAGAATCTCTGTACAAGAGTCAAATGACAGTAGTGTTACTACTATGTAAATAGATGTTTACGCTAACCACCTTGCTATGCCGTCATCTGCTTGTAGTATGTAGAAAAATCCTAACTGCAGTATGTTAATGACCTTTTTATGGGCCAGATAGATTGTATGGAAAGCAAAAATGTCTTACTATAAAATCAATTCAGGCTCACTTGATTTATTTTTCACACCATGAGTTGTGGATATTTAAATTATTTAAATTGTACCATGTAAAGAGTTTGCCACTCACAGGAAGCCTGGGTTTATTATACCCATAATATACAAGGTGGCAGCACTGTGCTAGTAGTGCTCCAACTAGGCTGCAGCCCTTTTAGGCTCCCCCTTAAATCGGCCCTGATTTCTTAACTATAGTTGAAAAGCTTGCTCAGGACTGAAAATATTTATTTCCGGTGGTTGTAGGGTCACTACATCAGTAGCCTAGTCGATCATTTTACAAAATATTTTTACCAGTAAGGCTTAAATTGTTTTCTAAATTAAAAAAAAAATAGTAGCCCAAATTACAACCAAGAAATAATAAACCCAATCAACAAGGTAAACAAACAGTATAGGTCTTGAATGTTGTGACGTTCCACTAAAATCCAGTTAAATTAAACGCTTCATGCTGGAACCATTCGCAATGTCTTCTCGCTCGATTGCAAATGGAAATTTAGGATTATTATTTTAACATTTTTTAAACTCATATCCCGGTGATTATGGAAAGTAATGCTTAAATTTCAAAACTAGTCGTGTTTACTATGCATATGGATTTCTTTTGACTTCCGTGTAATTGTGTTCATGAACTG
>JAGDQP010059087.1:0-12440 GCA_022664845.1 Lepisma saccharinum | reverse complement strand
AATGTAGTTTTCATGTTTTTCATTGGTCTTTCTCTCTTCCTCTCTTTTTTGATGTATTGTTATCGTGTCTTCGTTGCTTCTTTCTCTTCTTCTTCTCCCTCTCTCTATTCATCTTTATTTTTCTTTTACGTTACACACACGGTTTCTTTCTTTTTGCATGTTCTACAGCCAAATCCGGGCAGCTTTCGATGACCCAGTGATAAGGCCAGAGCCGAACGTATGTGACCCGTTAACCCGATTGACCAGGTCTGGAAAAGCTATTTAACTGAGAATTTTTCTATCTGCAGTGTTTATTCTATCTGTGCGAATTATTATAAACACTAGTTCATTAGTGTTGGAATTATTTGAACGTTATATTCGCAATAGGTGGAATCTAGAGTGGCATGTTTGGAAACAGATACATTTTAAGATATGAATAGAAAATGGCCCCCTTTTTGTTGGCCATTTCAAGAGAAGAATTATTTTTACAATAGTTTGGCACAAAATTAGTTTCCATTCTATAATTTATAAACATACTTTTAAATGTGTTGCTTTTTCACGTTTGAATTGTTGAACATGTAATGTCTGCTATGCCTCTAGGAACATGCGAATTTTGCTTTCGAACATTTGTAATATTTCATTTTGATATAGTTTGCATATGTAATCTTGGCTCTTTCTGATTCATCCATTATCATCCATTCATTTTCATTGTATGTTCAATTTACATTAGTAGCCTGGAACAGAAGATATGACCTACGTTATATACTGGGTTTGTTACAATCAGTGATCCCGCCAGACTCCGGGCCCTGTGAGGGGGTGTCAACCCCAAATCCTCGAACCTACTGCAATGTTAACATTTTTATGGTCAAATGTTGATAGACACAGTGCACAACATTAGGGTGGTGGCCCTTGGTGCAGTTTTGTCCGTAATCAGAATTTAATCTGATTCATAAAAGGCTACGAGCTATATTATCAAACCCTGAAGAATATATTACATCTAACCTACATAACATAGCATAGGAGGTTATAGTAGGCCATACCCAAAGTATAAACCAGTATACCATACCCGACTAATAGCAAGGAGTTTATTTTCCAGGGCTGTACGAGACACAGTGTCGCATTTTTTGTGGTTATTATAATCTTCTGAAGACTATACTACAGCTAACCTATATAACGTGGTATAAGAGGTCATAGTAGGGCATACCCTAAGTATACCCCAGTATACCATACCCGACTAATAGCAAGGAGTCTATTTTCCAGGGGTGTACGAGACGCAGTGTCGCATTTGATGTTATTATAATATGCTGAAGACTATACTACAGGTAACCTAAATAACATGGCATAGGTCATAGTAGGGCATACCCAACTAATAGCAAGCAGTCTATTTTCCAGGGGTGTACGAGACGCAGTGTCGCATTTGTTGTGGTTATTATAATCTGCTGAAGACTATACTACAGCTAACCTACATATAACATGGCATAGGAGGTTATAGTATACCATACCTGACTAATAGCAAGGAGTCTATTCTCCAGGGCTGTACGAGACGCAGTGTCGCATTTTTGTGATTATTATGTGCTGAAGACCATACTACAGCTAACCTACATTTTATAAATGGCTACGGGCCCCTTTTTGATAACTCGTACAGAGGGTACGAACCATTCTTTTCCCCTACTTAACACAGGATAAAAGGCTACACCAATTGTTATTTAACGTAGCAAAGATTAGACTACGAACACAATTTTCAAGGCTAAACACATAGCAGGAAATACATTAGTTTTGCACCGCCCTAGTTATTCTCTTGAAGCTTCGAGAAAGGTCGATGACCCAAGCTCACTCTTCGCTCTGACACATAGGCTTAGTCCCGGAACGAGTGTCATTGTGATAGGAAGTATAACGCGAGTGCTTTATAGTGAAGTTGACTTTGCTCTAAGTGCTAACAACGGATTCTTGTGAATAGACCTATAGGTAAGTAAAAAAACAAAATACTATTTTCTATATGCATACTAGTTTCAGATACAGCATCGAAAAGTGCGTGTATTCTCTATTGTTTTCATCCCTACTTGTCTTTTTAATTGAATGCAGATTGGAATGAAATTAACTGTAAATATTCGGAGGTGTATTTTCTGCTATAAAGGTTATGACAGTGTTGAATTGTTAAAAGCCATTTTTCTGCATGTCACACACATAATGCGACCCGTAGGCCTTTTTGTGCGCTGCGTTTAAAGAGCGAGAATACGGGGTTGCTTTTTCTGAACAATTGTATTTAAAGAGGCATCGATAAAACACAAGTAGAAGGAGAAATTACAAAATGCGTGTTTATATTGCCTAAACTTTGGCGTAGCATACTGTCGGCATTGATAGCGCAAAAATGTTGATACACATAAAACGGGTCATCTTTCAATTTCATTCTAAAAATTAATCAACAATAACAAGGGGAAAATAAAATAATAAAAATTGAATTCTAAAAGACAAAGTATTGATACAGCCCAAATTATTGCTATTTGTGTCTTATGTTCTATGGTTTAATACTCTGTAGGGTAAAGTCGATGATGCATTAACTGCACCAAACCATGACGGAATATTCCCCTATTTTTCTATTAACGCACTTTTCTAGTCTTGTTCAATTGAAATTTTTCGCTGTCACTAATTCGTTTGCACACATATTTCAAAAGTATCACAATGCAAAAAAAATATTTTAACAGTGACGTAGTTCGTGTCATGTTATGTTTTCGGGCATAATTTGTTATGCTTTCGGGTTCGTGTTAAAAACTATTGTTTTCGAAAACCCCGCAACTAAAAAATGAACGACTGTTTTTGATAACGATTGTTTTTAGAAACGTCAAAGTGCTAGTTAATAGACAAACAGTGAACGTGTGTGTTACGTTTAGTTCGTTCCAGAAGCTTCGAGAAGGACATTGCGCTCAGCGCTCCCTCCCGTCTGCTCACCCTCTCTACACATGTATTATGCATGTCATGTACAGCGACGAGACGTCTTAGAGCCTACGTGCACTGCGTTTTATCACGCTATAAAGAAAATATTGTTTAGAGAGTGAACGTTTACTCTTCACGCTGTAAGGAATATATTTTGGTTTTAAAACAGAGATTGCTTTTTGAACGTTTTATAAATAGGACCTCTATGCGTCGCATTCACTTACGTTTGAGCAGGTGGCTGAATTGCAAAATGCGTGTTTATATAATTTTGTAAATATACGACATTCGAAACAAAAATTGTCCACTTTGTGCATTATTGCATTCAATTAGGAGCTGGGGACTATAAAACGCGTGTATTGGGTTTCAAATTGCTCATATTGCAAAAAAGGCAGCAAAACATTTTTCGGTAGCATAAATACTGTTGTAGAATATAAGAAAACGTTAATTACGGTAATAACCTATTATAGAATAGTCATCTGAAACCTTTTGTAGTTATACTTTGCGGTAGCATATTGAATTTCCAAATTGTTGTTGTTGTTGTTGCTGATCACACACTCAACCTTCTATAATAGTCTGTAAATTTAATAATTAATATCTTTTATTTTCAGATTGAATATAACAAACGCTGAGGGTTGATTACGATAATAGGGTATTACAATAAAAGGTTCCCGGTGTTCTATATCAATTGTTGTTAGAGTTAGTGTTAAGCTATTATGATGGAGACCTTTAATATAACTAGTGAATCTCGGCAGTATTATAAGCGGTTTAAGGATAACGAAACGTTAATAACTGTCGAGATAAAATCTCCCCCCGCGGGTGAAAACCTCATAGCCTGGCTGGAGAAAGCGATGAGACAGCTAGTAGAGAGTGTTAAATGGTGGGCGTACTCTCCATCACCAAGTAGGGGTCAGTTTTATTAACCAGAATCACCCAGATAATTCGATTTACTTATCATTTAGAGCGGGTAGAAACATGAACGCCGATAATGTCTGGAGCGCGCTAAAGAAAGTGATTTAATCGAACACCTCCTTTTTGTACCAGGACCGTTTTGTGGTCTATTTCCACCACGTCGAACTACCTACAGGCGAGGGTCGTGTAAAACAAAATTTCGTCACCACTTCAGAATATATAGCGCGCAACCGAGGTATAGTAAGTATTAAAAACGCTGAAAGTTGCTGTCTAGCTCATGCCCTTGTTGTTGCAGTAGGATAATCGATAACGCAGAGAATAAAAAGGATAAATACAAGTATCTCCATCAGTGTCCAAAATTTATGGTGAAATAGGTGTATGTGTTGTGCAAAAAGGCCAATGTGGATTTAGCTAATGGTGGGAGTATAGCTGAAATGAGAACATTTCAGGAGCACCTAGCCAAGTATAAATTAACAGTGTATGATGGCCTATCTGGTGAGAAGGTGCTATTTGAAGACCACACTGAGGGTAAACGGATTAATTTGCTATACAGGGATAATCACTATGATGTGATTACAAATTTGACAGCTGCATTCTCATGCAGTTACTATTGCGGGGCGTGCCATAAGAAATTTAGCAGCAAAAGCCGGAATGCGGGAAAGTGTAAGTCTTTGTGTGGTAAATGTTGAAATAAGCCGCCATGCACCCCACCACCGACAGGGTGATTTATTGTAAAGTGTGTAATAGGTGTTTTTATGGTGCAAAGTTCTTTGTCAACAACAAGCGTAATGCCTTATGCAGCACTCTGCGGGTATGTAATATGTGCCTGAAACTTATGCGGTTTAAAAGGGCGGTACCCCCAACAACTACGGAGATTCATTTTGCACTGTATGTCGCAATATGATGCCCCCGGTCATTTATGCCACATGCAGCCTAGTCGTGGGTGTATTCCCCGCAAACGGTTGTTAATATTCTATGATATTGAGTGTCGGCAGGAGATGGAAGTAACCTCTGGAGTATCGGAACATGATCCAAATCTGCTGGTGTGCCAGCAGGTGTTCTATAAGTGTAGCAGTAATGAACAGTGTAATGTCTGTGGTACAAAACAGCACATATTTTATGGTGGTGGTTGCATAGAGGAATTCCTGGATTATGTAGCTGTAAGAAGAGCGGGTATTAATAAGATAATTTGCATTGCGCGTAACGCTAAAGGCTATGACGCCCACTTTATTCTGCGGGGCATGATGCTCAAGAAAAACTGGACACCCCGATTAATTATGCAGGGGTGTAAAATTATGTCTATGGAGTACCTCTACTTAAAGTTTATCGACAGCCTAAACTTTCTCCGCATGGCGTTTAGTAAACTAAGCGAGGCGTTCGATTTACCCTCGGCTAAGGGGAACTTTCCCCATCTATTTAACAGCTTGATTAATCAGGAGTATTGCGGAATAGCCCCGCAATAGCATATTATGATGTGGGTCATATGAAGAGGAAGCAAAGGGAGAAGTTTGTGAGATGGTATGTGGAGGAGAAAGAGAGGATTGGCGCTACGGGTTTTATAGTTAAAGAGCAGCTGGTACAATATTGTGTCGAGGATGTGAATATACTGCGTGGGGCGTGAGTTAAATTCATGAGCGAGTTTCACGCTCTATCGGGGGTAAATCCATTCCTCGAGACAATAAGTATCGCAATCGCCTGTAATTTGGTGTTTAGTAAAAACTTCCTACACCTGAACAGCATCGGTATCATACCGCACAATATGTATAGATGGCGGATTACCCAGTCTGTAGGAGCGGTTCAGTGGATGGTGTATGAGGCCCAAAATTTAAGTACCAATATTCAGCATGCCGCTAATGGCAGTGAAGTTGTGGTCAAGGGGAGACTTAAGGTAGATGGGTACGCCCAACACAGGGTGCTGAACATATTTGGGAGTATCAGGAGTGCGTATATCACGCCTGTCCAAGGTGTTACCCCACAGCGCGTGATAATCCCGTGTATAATGATCCGTATATGCGTTATGAGAGCTAATACCTGTACCTGTACTAAAATAGCTCGATTGAGAGAACTGGGCTATGTAGTGCACGAGATGTGGGAGTGTCAGTTGCGCCACTTCCTCAGAGAACACCCCGACGTACATGACTTTGTGCGACCCCCGCGAGGAAGAAATGCCCAATAGACCTCGGGATGCCCTGTACGGCGGCCGGGTAGATGCTACAAACTCTGCTATAGGGTAAAACCGGGAGAGAGGGTAAAGTACGTAGACATAATTTCCCTCTACCCCTACTGCTACAAAGTCAAGAAATAGTCTGTCGTCCACACGAAAACCTAGGTTGGCTATAGCGAGTGTCCCGACATGTCTTCATTCGAGGGCATAATAAAATGCACGTTGCTGCCAGTGTATAATCTCTACCATCCGGTTCTCCCTTATCGCACTGTTGGCAAGTTATTATACCCTCTGTGCCGAACTTGCGCAGACACTCACAACAGCGAGGAGGAGTGTACACACACTGATGAGGAGCGAGCCCTGACCGGTGTGTGGTTGTAGACGAGGTAAGAAAGGCTGTCGAGAAAGGATACAGGGTGCTCGAGAAGCATGAGGTATGGGAGTACGAGGTCGACATGTACGACCCCGAAAAGTAAGAAGGTGGCCTTTCACCGAATACATCAACACGTTCATGAAGGTGAAGACCGAGTGTAACGGGTAGCCCCAGGGTGTGACACCGAAAAGCAAAAAGCGGCCTTCGTAAAAGAATATGAGTAAGAGGGCATTCGGCTAGATTGCAATAAAGTTGATGAAAATAAGGCAAAAATCATTGTCAAACTCGCTGTGGGGTAAGTTCGCGCAGCGGGAAAACCTTGAACAAACAAGTATTATTAGGGAACCTGAGGAATATTTTGATAAACTAACCGACCCCAATATTGAGGCTATATAACTTAGATATCTGGTCCGGTAAAGCCCGACGGTGCAACAAAAGAAAAAACGTATAATTTTACAAAAAGGTGGTTTTCTCACAGCATTGCTTGCTCCCATTCTAGGGGGTTTAATATCTAGTCTGATTAAATAGTAATTATGCAGCATGCTAAAAAACTTATTTTAATCTCGCCAGAAAAAGGACATAATTATCAAACTACTGTATATCTAACCTCGATGACGAGATGAAACAAATTTTAAATAATAAAAGTATAAGTGTTGAAGAAAAATGGGTACAATTTAAAGAGGTGTTGCAGAAATATTTACATCTTGTTCAAAATAACGCAGCCACTGGAATTAAGAATCAGGAGGAGGCTTGGAGGGGGAGGATTAGGAGACTGATGATGAAATAATATCTACTCTCCGTAAAGCGTAAAGCACGGTCTTTATTTGTCATCGTAAAGCACGACCTTTATTAGATTAAAACAAAATCCCAACATTCAATGGGATGACAGTGGTAATGATAATATATATGGTAAATTAATTCCTGGTGCTAATATAGTAGATTTAATATCGAATTTTGTTAGATGTCGTAAGAAAAATTATCCAGCCAGTGTTTGGGAACCATTTGCTGTACTATTAGCAAAATCAAATGTACCCTTAGAGTATTTAGGTAACGCTCAACGTATAGAGTATATTCGAAAGCTGACAGCTGCTGCTGCTGCTGCTCCAAAAACAGAGGAGTAGGAGGAAGAGGAGCAAAGCCCTCACATAAACGTAAAGATGTCACTTGGCACAACTATAGACTATGAGGAAGAAGTTGGCTAATACTTACTACAACTCATCGCATCCTGCATCATTTTCAACAGCTCTAGCATTATGGAAAGTTGTAAAGAAATCAATACCTTTACAGCGGGTGGAAGAATGGTTAAAAGAGCAGCCAACATATACATTGCATAAAGCAGTGCGAAAACGGTTTCAACGCAATTCCTATCTTGTGTTTAATATTGACATTGAATGGGAAGCTGATTTAAACGATATGCAAAGCCTACAAAAATATAATGATGGGTACCGGTATATTTTAACAGTGAACGATCTATTTATTCGCTATTCATGGACTGTGCATGTCCGTAGTAAAACTGTTGAAAATATCATAAAACCGTTTAAGAAAATATTTGCATTTACCCGGCGTAAACCTCTACTCCTGCAAATAGATAAAAGTACAGAGTTTGTTAACAGAGCTTTCCAGGCGTACTTAAAAAGCAGCATATTCATTTTTTCACAACAACAAAAAAACGATATTTAGGCAAGCCTCGTAGAGCGTCTAAATCGCAGCTTGAAGCAGAGAATGTGGAAATATTTTACGCGGAGAAGACTTACCGCTACATAGATGTGCTCCCCCGACTAGTTCACGGATATAATTCTTTGCCACACGCAGCACACAAATTACCACCCGCTCTTGTGAACCAAAATACGTTTCAACAAGTGTGGAATAGACTGGTGAAACCCCCAGTGCTACTGTTAAGACAAAAAATAGAAAGAAGGAGATACTGTGCGTATTACTAAGGCAAAACGGCATTTTGCAAAAGGCTACAAAGTAAATTGGAATCAGGAAATATTTAAAATAAAACACATACATACTATTAAGTAGAAGAGGGTGGTTTATGTATTAGAGGATTTAAATTGTGATGTGATTGATGGTACATTTTATGAAGAGGAAATACAGGCCGTGCCACTACCGAAAGTTTACGAAATAGATGAAATTTTAGAAGCTAGAGGTAAACAACGTCTACTTGCTCGGTGGCGGATTTATCCTGCTTCATTTAATTCACGGATTCCTGTATCGTATTTAAAGAGTGTGAAAAAGAACGGTTAGCAACATTTAAAGGAGAATGGAAAGTTCCATCACGTCAACTTGCAGAGTGTGGTTGGATTAGCTGATATTGTAAAATGTGCATTTTGTAATTGGCAGCCGTATAATATCCCCCCTGAAAGAGCATATCGTCCTCTGTTAAGAGGTTATGAAACCTGTGTGTGTGTGTGTGTATGTGGTTATAAGCCCTTTTTTTCTATGCCTGAAAAAGGACGGCATTTTAATAATAATAATAATATAATATTATAAACTAGTGTCATATTTGTGTATATAGCAAAAAATGAATTATTCTTATTTGCAATATTATTCGCATCAAGCAGGTAGTGGTTATAATGTATATAGATGTGCATCATACCCCGAAGTTTAAGGTATTGGTAGTTTTCTAGTTGGTTTATTCCGTATTGTATTTCCATTATTAAAACAAGGTGCAAAAACTGTTGGTAAAGAGCTGTTACGTACATGAATTAATGTAGCTGGAGACGTACTAAATAGTAATAGAGCCGTTGAAGAAGCTTTAAAATCACACTGGCAGGAAGCAAAATGTAATTTAAAAAAATAAAGCTAAAATAAAATAAATCAAGTGTTGGTAGGATCGGATCGGCAAAGAGTTCGCTTTGTGACAAAACTTAAAAATAATCAAACAGGTGGTCGTGGTGTTATAAAGAAAAAGAAGTCCCAATTCAATTTGGGAAACATCGGAATGCACTGCATTTTCAATTTCACTTACATATTGATGTGGTAAACCAACTTCGCACATATGTAATATAAATGCACACGAATGCCAGGCACAGATACGACTTAATGCCTAACAAGCGGCAGCGAGAGATGGCAGGTTAGTTAAAATCAGGTTATATTTTCTCTTTTTCCTTCCGTCCGTGAATGTTTTTTCTTATTTAGTGTTTTCTGCGCTAATTGCTCGTTCTACACGTGTGTACTGCATTTGAAAATTCGAGATGTTATTGCTTCTTTACGGAGAATTTTTGAAAGCTGGTTCCCAGAATGGAAACTGTTACCTTAGGTTAACTTTGCCGAATCTCAGACTTCCAAGAGACCGAGCGATGTTGCTGAATACACAGTTAAGATGTAATATCGTTAATGAACTTAACTGGTTAAGATATCGTTGACTCTATAATAGGTAGATAGATCGCGAAACGCATGATTCATATTCCAGGGATAGCATAGTCGCAACTTGCACTCTGTATAGTTGCAACTTGCACGTCGTTAAACGCACGGACTCCTAAAAACATGGAGCTCTGCCCACTACTCCAAGCATGCCACAATAAACCAATGTTTGATCAATGCTTTATCCATCCCGCAATGCAGCATAATAGTAAGTCATATTACCGGTTGATTGCGTTGAGATGGCGATAGTCTATTCTTGCGTGCTCTGACGATTAATAAGTTTTGCCCTTGATTCTACATGCTTCTGTTCTTGATGAATTTAAAGAATACTGCTATCTTCTTTTGTTGGCACTAATGAACTTAATTTACCAAATGAAAATCATGGATTTACGTTTACACAACATGAATTATTATTATTATTATTATTTCCTACGCACTAGTAATGTTTCATTATTAGCTACTTGTATGTCGGAAAATAGTTTGGCAATAATTTACTAATGCGCCAGTGCGGGTCTTTTGGAAATCAACACACAACGGAAACGCTGCTTGCTTGCTACCATACGTTTATTATTACTATAACTTGGTAGGCACATTAATTGTGTTGTAATTACGGAAATTTTTCGAGTTTTCAGGAGGTAACTAGATATCTCTGGCAGTGGCGGCGTAAGGGGGATAGTGGTACCCCTGCCTGTCGCCGACACAAGATAATAATCTTAATCGCTTGTTAAGATTAATCAATGGAGCACATCAATCGTGGTCGGTGACATAGTAGCTATGCCATCACAGAACTCTTTACGGTGGCGTAATAGCTATGCGCTTGACAGTAATAGCTAACAACCATGATTCTCCACATTCTAAGAAACCATTTTCACGTATAGGTTACGGCGAGTGAGCGAAAAGATATCTGTCTTGGCAAGTGAATTTTCACGAGAGGCCCGAGATAGCAGAAAATAAGATATGCAGGCCAACAGTAGCATTGTGCGCTCACGATTGTGTTCGCGAACGGGCATCAATCATGTTGGCTTGGGTCTGGCTCCAGATTGCCTTACGCCACCACTGCTCTATAGAATTTTGTAATAGTTCATAAATGATAGCAGGTTTTCAGTTTATTTAGATTTCGAGCATTGGCATAATATCTTTTTAACTTACGTGTTTGTTGCGGAAAGAAAATTAAAAAAATAGGTTTCCAGATTCAACAAAATGGATAAATATCAGCACTTTCCCGGAAACCGGAAAAATAATTTCGCGTTGCTTAAATCGGTTGCTTAAGGGAAACACACATCTAGAAATTGGTTTAGGGTGGAACCAGCGCCTCCGAGGTACATGTGTGAAATTTATGTAAAATGCATACGGTATAATTTTACCAAAATTTATACTAATTTTATTAAAAATATCCTAATTTGAGGGGAGTCCGGACCCTCCACCCCTTAAATTATCTCTGACTTAATCCTCAAAATGTAAAATGTCTGGGAGCAGCTGCCCTAAACTGATATTTTAGATTGCCAGCACGCTCATCTCAAGAAATTTGTAAGAAATAAGAGTTTTATCAGCCATACAACGAATATTTCAAGGAGCCTTTCACTTTCTATTAATGAAGCAAAGTTTTGAAAAAAAAAACATTGTTAGCAAATCGGACAAGATAAAAATACATATGTTTTTATAAATTATTAAAAATTAAAATAATTTATTAACATCTGCCCTGTTTACACTGTATACATACTTAAATTTGAAATAAAAGTAACTACACCAATCATGTAGTTCATTCAATTAATAGCAGAGGGCAGTGATAGCCATTAGTAAATCAGTTGCTTTCTAACTTCTTGAAAATGTGTCCCATTTGACATTTATTTTATAATTTATAACAGTTTGGGTTTACAGAACTGAAGCGGAGTAACATTATTTCAAGAAACCAATGGGCCAATACATTCATTTTAAATATAATTTATACTCATCTACATCGTTAATAATTCCTTTCTTCATTAAATTATTCAAGTATTTAATTTATTACCAAACCTAGAATTAAAAATTCCTCCTTGGGTTACAAGGAATTCCCTTTGTGGATAAAAAGGAAGGAACTTTACAACTTGGTGCTATTTTTGAACTTTAAATTTTTTCAATGCAAAATTTTATTTTCTTGTATATCACACTTGTTTGGTTATATATCAGGACAATATTTTTCACACAAATACGTTAGCAATTCTGCTTATCATTGCAAGTCAGCGAATTTATACGATGTTTCTATATAACTATTTGTTAAAAAAGAAGTATCAGCTATAAACATGCGACAATCTTTTTGTCCATAGCTGTACGGGTCAGCAAACATAAAGGAAAGAATGGCCCGTGAAAATACCTTGGTCATGTCATTCCGACGAGACTGCCCGGAAAGAGTTAACCATTACTATGTTACATAGTTATATAATTTATTATTTAGTCACACAAGCTCTGTTGAGGTAGTAAATTCTTATCTGCTATATGTAATGTCGTATGATTAATCCGGTTACATAAACAACAACGTCCACGCGCTGAGGTAATTGCCCTTAGGAGATTGGCAGTGTGATATTTCTGTGTGTCTTCTATATGAAGTTGACTAGGATACTCGGATAGAGTGACTCCATGTCGGCTTACACTAAGGCATAGAAAAAAAAATGGTTCGGCAAGACCTCCCTGGGATCCCCTACACTAAAAAAAATATTGGTGTTTATTGCCACCCCAAAT
>JAGDQP010059086.1:0-12440 GCA_022664845.1 Lepisma saccharinum | reverse complement strand
CAATGTATACTCAAGGTATTCCCCAAAGAAAGAAGATCCCCAGAAATTTTCTGAGGCAAAGATGAGTCAAAAAGAGCACTAATGAAATAACTTTCCAAGGATAAAAATACTTTTTTGTGCAACACTGATATCTGGAACATACTCCATACGCCGAACGATTTTTAGAAAATGCGTGCTTACATGAAAGTCAGGGGTACGAAATACATGTTCAAGGTGCATTGTGTCGATTTGATATCAATAAGAAAGGTCATTGTCGGATTGGATAGTAGAGATTAGGTTATCTTTACTCGTACTGAAATTCGTCTTATTCAATCTCACTTCGATGTTCCTTTTCTTTAGAGAATTTCTGCGAGTTTCTCTAAGGATCCACTCAGGTCCTCTAAGGATTAGTAGCTCACGGACTGTACAAGTTTCAAATAAGTGCTTTTTTAATGTTTGTTTGGATTCAAAACCATATTCAGAAACATATGAATCCGAAAACAAATTAAAATCTAAAACCAAAATAAATTGAGAAACTGAAACTGGAGACAATATGCTTCAGAACTGGAATGAAATTTTTGTATTTGGTTTCAGTTGTAAACGAACTCAGAACTGTTCGTTTCGTTCCTCTTGCCTATGTCTGTGGAGAAAACCTGTCAAAGTACCTATGCACACATACCTTATATAGAATCATGTCTCTTTTTCTCTTAATTATTTTACTATTTTTTGGTTATTCATATTCCTTCTTAGGAACATTCTTATATAAAATTCTGCAATTAATAGTCGAAATATTTTTAACTTTCTTCTTCATTCTAAGTAAAACTAAGAGTTTACATGAAGATAGTTTAAACATAAGCACCTTCCTTGTTTAGACTAAAACAATGGGAATATATAATAGTCTAATAGTAAAAAGTTTCGATGTAAACGTCTTTGTTACTAACTACTACCACAAATCTTTTAATAATCTCAATAACAGTAGTTTTAATTACCTTTTCTTATCCTTTACTTTGTACAAATCTTCAGTCCTTTTACTCACAAACATGGTCCAGAAATTGGAATGTTGCCACTTTCAATGCTGTCTCTGACAGATATGTTGGCAAAGCAAAGTGCACTGTAAAATATAATGTTGTTAACTTAAATAACAAGAAAAAGAACACTAACACATTGTCAATTAACTTATCGCAGGTGAACTACCGTAGAGCCAAAAAATGTACTTATTAAAACGCTGATTCAGACAGAACTACAACTCTCGTTGCAATTTATTTACTCTGTCTATCTATCCATTACCCACTTAGTTTTTTTACTTGTCCTAGTATAACATGTATCTAGGCCATTCGATATTCCCGGTTTAGACCATAAATAAAAATGATTGCGTACATGCTTTAGCATTTAAACATATTACAAAGATAGTATTCTGGCCCCTCAAAACAAAAGTTCCCATTCAAAAAACCAAATATAATTTGTACCAGCTTGTATCACAGCGATATATTAAAAATCGTGTTTGACCATTTAACTTGCTGCAGATAATCATACGATTCTTATCTGGCTGCATCGAAACAATAGAATGCAAACATTGCTTTATTGCAAACAGCATAGTCTTAGTGATTTAAGCAAGAAAGGTCAAACTTGTTAAAAACGATTAAAAATAAAGGTAAACTGAATTAATAACAAATGTAAACACACAAACTTCATCCCACAAAGATTATACCATCATGACATATCAAGAGTTTACACCATCGAATATACTGTACAACTGTGATTTGCATACATTAGGTTTGTTTCCGTTAGATTAGATTAGTTTCTGTTAGTTTATACTACTCTGTTAGCTAGTTTAGATTAGTTCATTGATTATTGTATGAGTGTATAGGCTACTTTGTATATTCTCTCGCACACAACACAAACTTAAGCTTCAGTAGTTACAAAATATGGCTTGAGTTTAGTTGTTTTACTCCGAGACTGTGATCTACCCATATCATGTGTTCGTAACAAATTTCAACAATAATTCACTTTGCGCTATTACTGTCCAAGAAATACATAAATATTGCTTTAGCCGTGGTGGCTTAGTTGATAGCAGATCTAGGTAGTCGTGCTCGCTAGTGCGATAGTCTGGCGAACCAAGGAACGTGGGTTCGAACCCCACCTCGGGCATGGATGTCATTTTAACTGTGCTGTCAGTAGTTAGTGATCACATAAATATGTACACACAAGTACAATTCAAGAAAAAAATGAACAAGTAGACCAGCCCGCTTACGGCAAACCACATTTTGAAAGAAAAAAGTTGTTATAGTGCTCGCGTCTGGTGTTTGGGGTCTTCGGTTCGATCCCTGCTCGTGCCATGATGATTTTCTTGTGGACAAACACAGAGTACGTGGGTTTCCTTAGAGTTGTCCCGGTTCATCCCACTTTTTTTCTTCCACTAATTCAACACATCATCATACATCGGTCTGAGCCACAATTAACTAAAGGCCTTAATATAGATTCAAGAATTCAGAGACATTTTTAAGACCGCGAATGACCTCTGCTTTGATGGATAGTAATCACACTCGCTGCTTCCTGCGTGCATAGTCATTTGTTTAAGCTCAATATAAGACCACAGCGTACAGTGGTTATTGGTACTTTTATGCCACTTTTGTTTTGAAAGTTGAAGTGCTGATCCATTCAGGCTTTATTCATTTGTTTATGGCTAAGTTTCAGCTCTTAGATCTTTTCTGAATGTTTATTGCGCAGTGAAACAATAAAACTAAATCAAGTTTCTATTTGAAAACAGCATAGTAACCAATATTTGGCACACTCTAATCAGTAGTTATTTCCTTCATTCCCAGTTCACTAAACATTTTTGAGTACGTCATTTCAGATCTAATGTCAGTTAAGAAAAACAAAAAAGTCCATTTTCTTTGACTTTTCTTCCATTATCACAGAAGTGGTACCAGGACTAGTTCTATTCTTTTATCAGAAAAATATTAGCCATTGTCTAATATTAACGACTATGGATGTCAACGGCTAGCTCGGATCGGTTCATGGCTCGATCGGCATTACTATTACCAACCTGAAGACGTGTACTAGTAATTGGTACTGCTGAGACCAGTACTTGGTAACACTGCCAAATATTTGTTCCTGAGAAGGTACCGATGAACTTGCGAGTTCCATAAGCCATAGAGTTAGTTAGTTAGTTAGAGAAGGTACCAACTGGAAGGGGGTACTTTGTGCTCGTCTGTAGTTATCCCTTTTCTCTCCTTTCCTTTTATTTTTCCTCCCCCATTTCTCCCACCAACCCTATTTCTCTCTTCGTTCATAAAACGGAATTAACCGTATCATAAAATAAGAGTTAATAACCAACTAGGATAAGAAAAAGCTCTACAAAGGCGCTTCTACCCTAACAACAAACATGAAGAACATTACGGCCTTTATTAGAAACAAAACCAAATCAATTTCACGCTACACTAGGAATCATTGAGAAAAACGTTGTACACAGAAGTATATGTCACTGGATTGTACAGACACTTGGAAAAGTAAATTGAGTTATAAGAAATAATAGTTCTTTAATCCAGGAGAATTGTTTCACTGTACGCCTAATAGTTAGATAACCAACATGATAGTACAAATATGCTCCAAAACATGACATGCCAGGATATTCCTCTATTATGAGGAAGAAAAATTGAGTTCTTCCGCATAATTTAGACAACCACGAGATACGTAGGCAGAAATTACATTCACATTAAGTCCTAGGAGATAGGAATAATTTCAAAGTAAAGGAAAATAATAATATGGACATCATACAGAAATCGTAATTTTGCATTTGAACAAAACTTGTGATCTTCAAACACAGGGAGAAAGGGGGAATGAGGGAGGGAGAGATAGAAGAAAAGCGAGAGAGCGAGAAAGCATGGAAGAAGACGAGGAAAGAGCGACAAAAGAGATAAGATAGAAAACAAAGGGGTAAAGAAAGATAAAGAAATGGAAATTAGTGAAATTTTAAAGCTTCAAAATACACAATCGGCGTCTTTGCCTCCTGCACCCTTCTCGCTTTGCCTTTCGTTTTTCTCCCTTTATGGGATAAATATGTTACATTACTTACAATGTATAATTCATTGAAGAAAATAATTTGAAAACCAGACTATAACAAATCTGTAGTTAAATAAGCTATTGAACTCGCTACTGTTAGCGAGTTACACCGTATACCCTTTGATTAATCTTACATAGCGTATAGCTACTGCTTAGATGCCTCGATCATTTACTTTCGTTTCGTTTATTTATGTAAATAATTTGCCTGTTCCAGTAAGATTATTACGGTCGAATACGACGAAATTATTATGGTTTTGTTACACTTGAATAAAAAAACTGTTGAGAAGAGGAAAGTCATATAACTACAGGATGTGGATTAGTATATTATTGCTAGTTTTTCCCTACTATAACACTTGTGTAGAAATGTGCCCAATGTATACAGTCAATTTGAGCAGATATTTTGTGTACATGTCTTGAGATATATGTGATTTGACTTTTGTTTTCATAAGCAAGGTAGAAGCTTGACTTTTCGATATATTGAGTAAGTGCCAGACTACTATACTGAATAGACTTATTAAAGGTGGAACAAATAAGATTTATACGTTGACTACCGAAGCCAAGGAATATAAGTGAAAGATTACAAACAGAAAGGAGTAAGAGGTAATCTTTTATATATAACCCGAAATATATGTGACACAAAAGTGTCATTTTTTATGCAAGGAAAGCTTGGTGCTTAACATATTCCGTTTCTAAAATACAAAGATTGCCTTGAACGTTTTTATTCGTTACTGTCACTTGTATCCCTTATTTTCAAAGTCGACAATTCGACATAAAGAATTGCAAGTGAATTTGAACTGATATAGATGCTTTGTAGTTGTACAAAAGTTGCAACAAACTTGTTTCTTATTCCCTCAATGCAATAAATTGTGCATATAATTTCGTTGTAATTCTCACTAGAAGATAATTAAACTATTTTGCGTTCTCACTTGTTTTTCTAGAAATTAACTTATTCCTTCCCTATATTTAATGGGAACATGAACTATGTTTAAAGATTCATATACTTAGAGCAAACCTTGTTAATAGTCTGGGACTACAGTACTTCACGCGCGAATTATATTTCGTAGCATTGTTACGTAGCACATGTGTAGTGTAAATAAAGCTAGGAAATCTCGATTTGCAAGCTGCGATCGTGGTTAGTTCTGTTGGAACTCCAGACGTGGAAGGAGCTTTAAATAAAGATGCTAAAGAGGACATTTTCTGGCTTTATTTCTTGTTGTCTTGAAGGCGATCCAATGTGATCGGAATTGAGATAGTCTGGAGACTCAAGGATCGCTGGTTCGAATTACGTCTCGGGTATGCATGTGATTTTAACTGTGCTGTCAGTAGTTACGCACATTTTAAGGTAAAATAGAAATTATTGACAGAATTGGATAAGGAAAGACCCGTTTAGGGCGCACAAAGTAAAAAAAAAACAGTGGGTAATTGGTTAAGGACTCGGCTTGTAGAGTGAAAGATCCCGGGTTCAAATCTCGGCTGGTGTGAGTCTTTTCTAAATATATTTCTATATCTTCATATTAGTAACTGATTTCATGCTATTTTCGTAGACTGTCCTAGGTTAGTGACCATGGGTTAGGGTAGGTTAGTTAAGGTCAAGTTCGGTTATTTATCTTTATATTTTGTTTGTTTCTTTCAAAATACATAGCTATCTGTTTGTGCGAACCTGACCTTACCTAACTTCCGCTAACCCATGGTCACTAAAATGCAAGAAAATAATTATTTATAATTTGTGTGAACACATCGTGACACAATTTGGCAAAATGGATATTGGAGCACACTAATAACCCTTGGAAGAAATAGGCAAAAGCTGTGATAAGTAAAACAATTTAACGCCAATTCTTCGACTCCCTTTAGTTTGTAAATTATACTCGAATTCACATAAGTAAGATACGCCAAACGTACTTAAACGCATTATGCGAATTAACAAGGAGATCAGGGGGAAACTCCCCTTGGCAGTCTGCATCTGGAAACAAAGATAATGCATGATGTTCATTTTATCACGTAATTTTCATACCAACAACGCATAATACTCCTATAAAAATACCTAAATTCGCACATTGTGGAAACCTTGAAGAGTTTTTCAGGTTTTGCTCTCAATAAACAACGGAATTATACCATCAACATAGGTCATGCCCCCATTGTTCCAGTACCGAGCGTCCGTAACTTAGTAGTATACCTCGCGCATGAATGTCTGTATTAGATTTTAAATTAATTCTAAGAATATCAGTCTATACAGGTTAAAAAGGTATATCAAATTAAATAAGTAAAGTCCGCTTAGGGTGGAAATAAGTTCTTTAAAAGTTCTAGAGTGTTGGTTTCGAATTTGGGAGGTTCTGGGATTGATTCAAGCGGTCGACCACTCTAACTGAGGTTTCCCAAGATGTTTCCCCACTCATACCAGCCAAACACTGTGATGGTGCCTATGAAATAGACCCTGACCGTCTACCTTCCAGCACACTCTCCCAAACCTATCCTGGCTTGATCCCCGGATGTGTAAAGGCTTTAAAATAATTTTTAAAATGTCCTTACAGGATCCTTGTACCCCGCTAAAGGACATAAATCAATTCACACGTGCACACAAATCATATACTATAGATGTGAATATACAAAAATAATATATTGGGTGTCAGGAATAGTAAGCTACTTACCACTCATTCTTCATTGTCAATTCACATTTCTAGAGCAATGGTGTAGCATTCCTCAGGTCGTGGGTTCAATGCCAGTCGGCGACCATCGTTACAGAGGTTTTTCCAGAGATTTCCCTCAGTCACACCATGTAAATGTCGGGATTGTACATCAACATAGGCCCTCGTCGATATATTCCCAAATCCTTCCCCCTTCTCTATCCCGGCCTGAAGCTTATATGCCAAAATCCATAGATAAGATTCTAATCCATTTTCAATTGAAAGTGCATAATGTTAGTTACAGGACATATAGATTAAATCAAAGTTTCATATATCGTGATACAAAAACTCACAAATAGAAATAGAATTGTTATTTGAAAAAATAGTATTTGAAAAATAATTTGAATCAACTTTTCAAGAATAGAAAATTGTGTTACCAGAGTTTAAAGTCATGAACCCAATTTTCTTTTACTTAATTTAAATGGATTCAGATGGCTTGAACTCCCGGCCCCAGGCATGAGAGGATAGCGCGGTAACCCCCAAACCACCGAAACTTCTTAATTCTGATGATGAGAACATAGTATTCGTGAAAAGTTATCGGTCTTCTCCACGTCTCCGATATTTGCAATGCCAATGCTTTCTATTATATATTTAAGATAAGAAATGAAAGCTGAGAAAATCAACAAGTTTTAATCACAAAACTGAAAACGTCTAACAGTTCCATTAACTAAATACTTGGCTTGACCAGACACACGGAAATAAATTGACAACTTCTAATGACTCAGCTATCTGGTTTCTGCTTGCTCCTGGCAGCCAATCCCATACCATCTACACAAACTGAATTCTAAATTAACAACATTCACTGATTCCCGTCCACCCCCTGTTCTTACTACATAAACCTACGTTGAGGTATGAATAGATGTAGTAGGAACTGCGAATGGACGGGAATCAGTTAATTTTGTTAATTTAAAATTCAGTTCATGTAAGCGGTATAGGATTGAATGCCAGAAGCAAATCATAAACCAGATAGCTATTTTGTTAGCAGTAATCATGTTTATACAATTCCGAGTGTCTGAACATGCCAATTAGTTAGTTAGTTGATGAAACTGTTAGACGTTTTTAGTATTTTATTTAAAACATTTTGATTTTGTCAGCTTTTATTTTTTAACTCAAGCATATAAAAGCAAAGCTTTGTCATTTAAAATATCGGAGACTCGGAGAACATCGATAGGTTTCCATGAATTCTGTGTTCTCATCATGAGAATAAAGAAGTCTTAGTTTCTTGTGGTTACCTTGCTAGCCTCTCGTGCCTGGGGTCACCAGTTCAAGCCCTTATTTTTTTTTTTAAAAAAAGAAAAGAAAATTGGGTTCATGAGTTGAAAACCTTGGTAAAAAACAATTTTCTATTCTTGAAAATTTTTATTTCAAATTATTTTTCATTTTTTTTTCAAATATATTTCTACGACGATGTATTAAAATTTGGTTTAATCTATATGTCCTGTAACTACCATTACGCACTTTGATTTGGCAATGGATTTGAATCATTTTTATGGCTATACGCATCTAAGACTTAGCCGAGAAATGGAAGGGAAATTATTTGGGAATGTGTCGCCAGGGCCTACGTTGAAGGTGCAATCCCGACATTTGCAATGTGCGACTGAGGAAAACCGTGGAAAGACCTCAGTCACGGTGGTCGGCTGCTGGCATCAAACTCACGACCTCCGAAATACTACGCCATCGTTCAACCACTGAAAATTGTCGATGTAGAATGAGCGGGAGGTAGCTTACTATTAATGACACCCAATATAGTATATTCGTATACTCACATCTATAGTATATGATTTGTGTGTATGTGTGAATTTATTTATGTCGTTTAAGGGGGTAAAATGATTCTAAATGTTTTAAGGCCTTTAAGCATCCGAGGATTAAACCGGTATTGGTTTGGGAGAATGTGTTGAAAGATAAACATTCAGGGCCTATTTTTAGGTATAATCACAGTATTTGCCTAGTATGGGTGAGGAAACATCTTGGGAAACCTCAGTCAGAATGGTCGGCCGCTGAAATCAATGCCAGGATCTTTATAATGCGAAACTAACACTCTAGAAATTCTTTAGAGCTTTTTCCACCCTAAGCGGGTTTTACTTATTCAATTTGATATATCTTTTAATCTGTATAGACTGACATTCTCAGAAATAATTTAAAATCACACACACAAACATTCATGCCCGGGGCGTTACACTAAACCACGGACGGTCAGTACTAGAAGATTGTGGCCAGGGCCTAAGTTGATGGTATCATCCCGTTGTCTGTTGATAACAAAACCTAGAAAACTCTTCAAGGTTGCCACAGTGTGCGAATTAAGGTATTTTTACATTAGGATGATATGTTGTAAGTATGAAAATTACGTGATAAATAGAATGTTATTCATTATACCTGTTCCCACATGGAGACTACCAGAGGGAATATCCCCCCATGTTAATTCGCACAATGGGTTTTCCTACGTTTGAGATAAAGAATCGAAAGTGTAAAGATACATAACCGAACGTGAAATTACATAACTTACCCTAAACTGTAGACACTAATCTTGAATAATTTATGAAAAACGCAGAAAGCAAATATTTTAATTAATATGAAGAAATACAAATATATTTTGAAACAAAAAATACTCACACCCGCCGAGATTTGAACCCGAGTCATTTCACTCAACATGCCGACCCATTAATCAATTACCCACGGTTCTAAGCTTGCAAATCGAGATTTCGAAGTTGGATTTTCACTACACATGTGTTACATAACAATTCCGCAAAATATAATTCGCGCGTGCAGTGCTGTAGTTCCAGAATTTCCACAGGGCATACTCTATGTTTATGAATCCTTAAACAGGGATAATGGTGCCACTAAATAAATATAGGAGAGGAAAAAGTTAATTTCTACAAAACAAGAGAGAATGCAAAATAATTTAATTATGTTCTAGTGAGACAATAACAACGCAATTATATGCATAATTTGTTGATTTGAGTGAATGAGAAACAAGATTGTTGCCACTTTTGTACAACTATAAAGCATTTATATCAGTTCAAATACAATTACAATTCTTTATGTCGAATTGTCGACCCTGAAAATAAGGGATACAAGAGACTGTAACGAATAGAAAACGTTCATGGCAATCTTTGTATACACTTATACTTTAGAACACGAAATTTTGTTAATCTCCATGGTTTCTTTTCATAAAATATGACAATTTTGTCACATATATTTCGGGTTATATATCAAACATTACCTCTTACTTCCTTTTGTTCATCTCTCACATGTATCCCTTGGCTTGTGGAGTCAACACAGAAGTCTTACTTGTTCTACACTTTATAAATCTATTCAGTATGGTATGCTAGGACTTACTCCATATATCGAAAAATGAAACCTCTACCATTCTTACAACTATTTGGCTATAGCAATAAGCACTAATTGTTACCCTTCTACATCATGCTAATTATATCATTAATTAAGTTAGCTCCGAGGAATCACTAAACTCCAGACTTCACCCACAGCCGTATGGCCAGACTATCTTAATAAACATTCCCAGGAATGAAAATGTAAGCTGTGATATAGAAGAAATATTTTTTACGCAAAGAACATCCCCTACATAAAATGGTCACTAAGATAATCAACAACGTATAAAACATGGTTACATTAATTAACATCAATTAAACAAAAACAAAAACGGCTTTAATGTTTCAAATGCATTACCCCAGTTCTCAATTCCTTACATTCTTCCAGCTTATTTCTGCACATAATATATGTTCGATTCCATATCTTATCTTAGGAAGCCTAGGTTTAAAGTAATGTTAGATAAAGGGAGGTTGGTTTCAGTGTTCATTCTGGAAAAATCATCATAATGTCTGAAATAATGCTGAGAATATCTAGGTCACTTAACCAACAACTGAAAAAGAATGTGGCTTATTTTGTCAATAATATAAGGATAGAGAGAGACCAAGAGTCATTAAGAAGGCACAATTGAAAATATAATAAAACAGAAAGTTTCAAACAGTCTGTAGAAATTACTACTGTAGATGTTAATTTTAGTGCGATATAAAACAACCGGGAATAGTTTCTTAATCCAGAAAGAGAAGTCCATACAAAACTGGAAAATGACTGCCAAAATAATCAAACTCAAAAATGTTGTGATCTCAATGTGCTCATCGCGAAAGAGAAGTCTTTATTACATTACCTTAGGTTATATCGTCTTCATTAGGTAATTTTAGATTTGGTAATTAGAATTGGTTTTATATTATAATAAGACAGCAGTTTCGTTGCTACATTTGCAAATACAATTTATTTGAGTTTGTAAAATATATTATATTGGATAATCAAGTAGTGTGGTAGGTAGCTTCAAGACTTTGAAACTGAAGCCAAACCTGGTATAGGGAAAATATCTAAGTTGTTTAATGTTTATATATATCGATTCTTATTTTTAAAAAAAAGATATATATTTCATTATTTAAGAAGCAAGAAGAAGAAAAAATAAATACAACAATATTGCAGGATAAAATACAAAATATCAAAATAAGGAATATTGAGTTTTTTTAAAATTAGAACATAATAATTCATATTTGTTACTGATATAGTAACAAAAATAGAAAATTCAACGAAGTTCAATGGTGCTGTTACTAAATGTGTAAAGTTGTTACCTATATTTATGAAAATAAGTACCAAAAGATAATAATATTATAAATTTGATCAATGAACTCTCTTTTATTTGAGCAGCTCGAAGATAAACTCCTACTCTGAACGTAGATTTTGATTAAGTGGTAGAAAGCGTATATACCCATCTAAACGTAGTGGGCATTCCATAGAATTATACGATTGTAATAATATTTTCAAACATCTTTACACCCTTAAGAATTTCCTCCTGTTTAAAACTCTCTATTTACAACTGCAGGGAGCACGAGGAAGGAACACGTAGGTTTGGTATTATAAAATGTCTCCTTCTTGCAGTTTTCTACATTTCGATAAGGTCTTCAAACTAAATCTTCAAATAAAGAAGTTAGAGCTGAGATTCTACTAAAATTGCCAATGCTCCAGTCCTTTGGTAGAATTTTATCCACACAGATATTATTTTTTACTAAATATGCGGGAAACATTGACAACTTCGTTGCTTAGGTACGAAAGAACTGATAGTACTCTTCTATTGTGTAGAATAATGTTGATAAGAAGTTTGGCGGAGCTAGGTTTAACTGAATGAAAACAATGTGAATAACTGGATATTTTAATGGGTTGGTAATACCGAACTACTGCACCAAACAAGACTGTTCCAGCGGCTATGATCTAGCCTAGTCGATACATTTCCAGCGACAACTGAGGCATGATTTTACACTTTATGGTTCATGGGATATATTTTAGGAACGTATTGGCAACACTGAGAATGAGGTTCCTGGGAACCTGAATGACCACAGTATATTCCTATTGTGTCAAATAATGCTTCTGTCAAGTTTGGGGTTCCTATCTTTATAAAAATGAAGCAATTTGAATTCAAAGATAATCTTATAGAAATAGGTTGGCAACACTGGTAACTCGGTTGCTCAGAGACTCAGACACACTCAATGTTTCTCTATTGTATCAAATAATGACTATCCAAAGTTTGGCGTAGCTAGGTCTAACTGAGTGAAAGCTGTTTGAATAATTGATTTTTAAATGCACTGGCAAAACTGAAGTACTTCACCAATCAAGAAGATTCCGGCGGTTATTAGCTAGTTTTGTCAGAACCGTTCCATCGACATCTCA
>JAGDQP010059083.1:0-12441 GCA_022664845.1 Lepisma saccharinum | reverse complement strand
ATTTAAAGCGTAGGCCCTACACAGAGCATAAAACATAGCACAATAGCTGGCTGCCATAAAAGGCGACATAGCCCATAATGTTCACTAATGACCGCATGTCTCTGAGTACGTTCCTTACTAGTAAATATACATTATGTATCTTTACTTAGCAAAGCATCTTGTACTTTATAAATGCATAGTGTAAGTTATTTAGATATGAGAAACAACACAAAAGAGAATCCCACCAGTTCTCTAATCCTTGTGTATAGTGTGACAGTGTACAAATATTCTTCGTAAAAACAGTGTCAATTTCAAATGAACTTAATGGCCCGCAGCTTTCGCTAGCTATTGAACCGTATTTACGCTCTATACCACTTATTCACTTCTAAATAATTATCACAGACATTTCCAAACACCTAGCGACAAGCACCAAACCAAAAGTTATGAAAGCTGTGTCATTATAATTTCGATAAGTACACTCTAGTTAGGGGCTCAACAGTCTAGTGGTTAGAGCGTTGGACTCATGTCCGCGTGGTCCCGGGTTAAATGCCGGCTGGATTTCCTTTCTTCGGCGTCCACCTAGCGCCGTGAGGAAAACTGGCGAGTCACGTGATTAAAGACCTGGCGGCCACTCGATCTAGAAAGCTCCTAATACGCCTGTTCGTGGCTAGATGAATCGCAGCGTTGATCACACTGCCATCACTCAGGTGGATGCAGTTCCACCAAGCGCGGACCGATGCCGTTGGGCAGGCTCAGGACCTGTCTGTCTGTAACGACGGTGGTTATTGTTATTACACGCTCTAGGTAACTAACATATAAACATAGCGGCATGCTGAGAAATTCTTATGGGAGTACGTCGTGTTATTAATGACACGTATTTTGTCACAAGAGCACGCACAATATTTCGAGGGAGCAAAGAGGGGTTAGTTGAAGTTAGGTTCAATATTTTATTTTTATTATACGCGGTGTACATGGTGTTTAAGACACTGCATGTACTTATCTCAACGCGCAAGGAGCTAAACAATTCTTAGTACCTCTCGCTTTTCCACTTATTTTACACTTCCGTGACTCGTCCTCGTTATATTACACATTTCTAGATACGATGTGAAGTTTTGCATTTCCTGCAAATTATACCTTTCTACGCGGGCCATAAAGTAAAATGAACCCTTTAATTTCCCATTTGTTGAAGCTTATGTTACAGTTTACAATACATAATGGAATTTTGACCATACAAAATTCTGAATATTTACTTTATTCGTATGGACCTTATATTTATTTACTTTGCACCGTGAATTGTGTCATTAGTCATTATCTATCCTAATAGCTCTATTCCAGATTGAGATAAGAAGTCAAACATTGAATTCATTCTCTCTTGCTGTTTTTCGAAACAGTACGGATATCCATGTTAGATGGCTCTGATGATCAAAGTGTTGCCAATTTGTGGTGTACTTCCGACATTAACTCCCACATTTAACCTTCTAACCTCCGTGGCTGTCAATCAGTAAACCGAAAGCTTTGCGATCGATTATAGAATTCGCCCGAAGTCGATTTAATTTACATACTTACCGCTGTATTTTAATAATCGATTGTCGGGAACACCAGTTTTCAGATACTATCGTTCTCAATTAATCCGGATAATCAATGCCATACTGTCTTTCGTAGGATACTATCATTTGTTCTTTGCCTTAAAATGCATCAGAAATATTTACTAATAACTTATTATTACGGTGGAATTTCATTGTAAGTTTAAAAATAGTTTTACAAATACCGCAAACCAAAATGCAGGGAAAATATTTCGTGATTAGAATTTACATGGTTTAGAAGAACTCCCAAATTCGAAGAAAGTTTGCACGTTTTTTCAACTACTAGACACGTATTTACCTCGCATAGTGAGTAGGATCAAGGAATTGAAGCTGCAAAAACTATGAGTATTCCACGCACATATACGATTCTAGATGGCCCTATTAACATTACTAAATACTTTCTGCGTCACTAAAAGGAGATTTTTTTCGTCAATAAATGCAACAGACAATAAGTTACACAGCATTCAATAAATACGGACAATTTTTGGAATTAACTAACTTCCTGGCTCTTTGAGGGGTTATCAGCTAAAGGATCACTAGGATGTTTTCTTTGGATATGTCTACGAAGATAACGAGTATTATAAAATATTTTTGGACAGTGTTCACAAGTAAAGGTCCCTTCCTTTTCATGAGTCTTGATATGAGCACTTAAATTATTTTTATGAGGGAAACACTTTCCACATTCACTGCACTTAAATGGCTTTTCACTTCCAGCTGGTGGCGGATTACTGGGATGGTTCCTTTGTACATGCTTACGGAGATAACTAACATTAGAAAATAATTTTTCACAATGTTCACAACTAAAAGTCTTTTCCTTTTCATGTGTCTTGAAATGAGCATGCAGATTACTTTTTCCATGGAAACTCTTTCCACATTTGGTACACTTGTATGGTTTTTCCCCTGTATGTGTGAACATGTGGTAACTCCGCCCTGTTATGCCGGAAAAGGTTTTTCCACATATTTTGCAGCTGTAAGGTTTTTCTCCCCGGTGGCTCCTCTCGTGTTTACTCAGAGTTCCTTTCTCTGAGAAACTTTTTCCACATTCGGTACAAGAATACGGCTTTTCCTTTGTATGAGATCTCATGTGACGATGTAAATAATCAGCCTTTGTAAAGGCTTTATCACAAATTGTACATGCATGAGGTCGAACCCCAGTGTGCTTCATTTCGTGCTCTTTTAGACGATGTTTAAAAACGAACGTTTTACCGCATTCCAAGCAAGAAAATGGTCTTTCTCCAGAGTGAAGTTTTAAGTGTTTAGCGAGATCCCATTTGTAATAAAATGCCTTCTCACACTGCTGGCACTTGAAATTTCGTTCACGGCTACTAGCTCCTGGGAGGTTTTCTTCTATCTTTTCTTGTTCATCTTCATTTTCGTTTTCAAAATAGCTAGAATGGAAGTTAAAAGACTTGTAAACAAAATATTTCCTATAAATATCACTGAAATACTTCAAGACCACGTTTGTATGGTGGAAGCTTGAGAAGAGTGCTACACTGAAAATGTGTAAACAATTTATTGTTTCTCTTAATTTTCGTGATCTGCACGGACAACCTTGAGTTATTAAGGTTGTCAAGAAACTGAGGGATAATATCTCTGGACGAGTAATTTAATTATGGACAGCGAAGGTAACTGCCAAAGCCTCAGGATCCAAACTTGTAATTCGCCTCGTTTATCAAAGAAGGCTCGTCAGGATGGCAGGCCGCGGGACTCTACGCGCCTATTCACTATTGACTCCAAATGCGCTAGTGCTATCCATGGACCAAGGAACCTAGGTGATTTTTCATACAAGAGTTCGCAAATTATGTTTGCACCAAGTGGTATAAAAACGTTCAGTGAGTGGTTTTGAAGCACGCGGCATGGCAAGCATGGCATCACCAACTTGCACTCACAGCCATAGGGATCACCGACCTTCATAAGTATGCCCAAAACATCGTTCTATGTATCTTAGGAACTGCGCAATTTGTGCTATTATGAACATATGAGCGTCACTACGCCTGTGATTTGATGGTGGACTACGATTTAAGATGATTCGCACGCACTTGGTCGAACTGCGACCTTTTTGTGTTGTGGAGATGATGGTCGCTTCCACTGTGAAGATTGCTGCTTCACCTCAGGGTCGTGCCAGTCACCGGTAGTGATTGTCGACATGAGGTCAGGTCATCGATGGCATGCTAACGTAGTTTTTGGCATACTTGGACGCGTGTTTCTTCTGTCCTGAGTCAGGAGACGTGCTCGGCAGGAATACGATGAATGTTTGAATCGCACGTGAGGATCATCGGGACTGTTACGTGACACATCGTCAATGGTGTGGATTATTTTCCGACGATCATCATGCAGAAGTTATCGAATTATTTTGACGTTTTCGGGGGTTGAGCTTTAAGATCTTCCTGATCTCTTGTATCTTCCAGTGATGTTCTTCCGCTCCGAGTGCCACTGAAAACATCACAAAGAACCTATTACAAAGTCGATTTAAACTTGCCAAATCAGCCTCTGTGGCAATTTTTCCAGCTTCACGCAGAATTTCAGGTTGGTTATTGTTCTAAAGCTTGATAAAATCGCAGAGGAGGTGACGCACGTGGTTTGAATAGCACCAGTTGCACAGCTCCCGATTTGTACAGGATGATGTCTTTTGGCACACGGAACTATGAAGAACGGGGCTCCCTGTGACCGTTCATGCAACCTTGTGGTACCACCTGTTGGCGTGTTACACATCCATGCTCGAAACTGTTTGATACCAGTTCGTATTATTAAAGAGCTAGGGACAGCTTTCAGACTATTAAAGTGCTAAGGACAGCTTTCAGCCTATTCGAGTTCGAAGATTCAAACTCATTTAGTTTTGCTATCTACATCGTTCGCGGGATTTAATAGGCGTACAGGACTGGATGAAAGTTGGATTTAAATGCTACAAACAAGAGGAAAAAATTATACCTGACAATTACAAGAATATGTATATTAAACGTTACTGTACTGCAAGTACCAAGAACCGAATCACGAATACGTTACACACATTGCCTATGCAGAAATCTCAATAAATATTATATATGAATTTGGCTTACGTTCGTAACTTATTTGCCAATACTGCTAATTGTAATACTTTGTTGGTGCGTTTAGGCATCTCGAACCTAACCGTATTTCGTAGATACACGACAGTCTCGGAGCATTATCACACTAAGTAGCTGACCAGAATGAATGCAATCGTAAATGCCAAACCTGAGTGTCTGTAAGACAAATTTAATATACAGCACTGCCAATCGTTTGTGCGTTATAAATACTTGTCACAAACTCCACTAGATGCAACCTTTGCGTCTGAACAAAGATATCACGAAATTAGTAAGATCGTGAGATTTACATTAACTCAAGGGACAGATTACGAAATTTACATTAACTCAAGGGACCATACCGAACCTATCTGGGTCAAAAATTATTCCCTAAATGCGACCTGAAACTATAACATTTTAAAGAGAACATGATTAACCTCAGAAAGAAATTTATTTTGTGATATTGTTGTAGGTTAATAATTTATCTAAATACCAAGAACAACTTCATTAGTACCGCATTTATCCACAAACCAATATTGCATTTAATTGTGAATTTGGCCGATTCTAAGAAGCGCCACCGAACACCGTCAAGAGCCAATATTTCACTAGTACACGAAAGCACTAGTACTAGAAAAAATCGCCAGTTTATCACAAGTAGAATAAATACAGCAGCGAATTAATACTATAAAAATGTGAACCTCGCCGAACCCAGATAAAACAAGTTTTCTGTATTTCCAACTGTTGACATTTTGTCAGTGCATTTAACGAATAACAAAAGAAATATAACGTCACATAGCCACGAATAGATAGTATGATAAATGTAAAACTGGCGCGAATCAACATTTCCTTAGATGTGAACTGGGTGAACTTAGAAAGAAACTGAGTTTCCAACGCAACAGACTGTTAGTACTTCATTGGTACTTTCGAATACCATGAACCGAATCCTTTGTTATTGAAAATAAACATATTAGGAAACAATAATTGTTTCTAACTCCATTTTCGCTCGCCCCGGAAATAAATGCCTAAATTAGTAAGGACCATAAGTAAATACAATCTGCAATATAGCTGCCATGTAGCTCCAATCAGCACATCAGTTGCGAGCTCGAAACAATGCTTCCCTAAATGTGAACATGAAGAACGAAGAGAAAAACCCGTAGCACCTACAGCCAACAACGTTAGCACGCGTTAGTAACTCAACCACATCGTTAGTACCTTACATGTAACTCAAATGAAAAAGAATTCAAATGCGAAATTGACAGAAGATAAAAGGAAGTTATGTTTTACTATCAAGATTTAATATTTGGCTAGTATCTTAAAGTAACACAAGTAAATAGTTTATACCTCACATGAAATTCCAAATTGTGGAAGATCATCGTGAATGAGTTTTTTTCCAGAGTTTTTCCTCAGTCACACCAGGTAAATGCCAGGATCAATATTGGCCCTGGTGGACATCATCACGAATCCTTTCCCCTTCCCTATGCCGGCCTGAGACTTAGATGGCTAAACGCAATAAATAAATATTCATTCGAATTCCAAATTGTGGAAGAAATCGTTAGTACCTGAACAACAACACAGATACTAACAAAGGAAACATTTCGGTTCGAACAGGATTCTTTTGATAAGACTTCGTATATGTATTCGTAGCCCGATGCTGATAATGCCTGCAAATTAATTCGACCGTATAAGGTCGCCAGGAAAATCAACGTAAGTTACGTAAGCACAGAGCGGAGGTGGGTAGTTTTGTATTGCGTAGAAGAAAAGCAGACTAACCTGACAAGCAATATGTGAAACATGTATAAATTTTGAAAAGATACAAAGGAAATCGAGTAGTGATAAAAAAGAAGTATGACTTGAATTTACTAACCAATTTTCCTTGAAATGTATTAAAGTCTTGAAAATAGAGAAAGGGGAGCGTTTATTAATAATAAAAAAGTAAAACCTTCTGAAGAAAAAGGGAGTTACGGGAATCAAATTCCAGTCGATTAGGAAGGAATTTGTCACTGTTCTATCTACGCTAAGACGGCAGATGCAAGCCAATGCTATGGAAAGGGTTTGTATGCATCACGTAGTTGAACCGTTGGCTAAGATATGGTTGTGTTGCTGTGAGATGACGTTACTACCATTATGACCTTTCTGAATCGAAATAGTCTACTTCTTTAGTATCTTCGATTCCTCATTTTAGTATCAACCAAATGTTACTCACAGCCGACATACAATACCCTCGGAGCAGGTTCCATTTAATGTAATATTGATTTCGTCATCCTCTCCTTGGGTGCGTGAGTGTGAAGATGCACGACCCTATAATTTTCTTAATTGTTATGATTCAGGTGAATACGATGTTACCACTAGCGTTTACAAATAGTAACAAAGAACAAATAATTAGCAATAACCACAAGTTTTTTCTGGAGTCAGCCATGTTTACATTTCAGAAAATATATTCGAAATGTCAAGTTCACATCTAGTGTAATATTCGAGGTTATATGTTTGCCATATGTGTGAGATACTAACGATTTGGTGGAGACACTGAGAAGTATTAATGAAGGACTATCAATGGGAAGTGTTGGAAAAATTTACTTGTTTCTAGCGTAAGCGAATTTGACATTTCATTCATATTGATTAGTATTTATATGTGCGCAACGTTTTAGTTCGTAGTTCTTACAACAGCAAGCAAGCTACAATTTCTTTCAAGAGTTTGGTAAGTTCTCATTTAAGCATGTATTGGTTCGGGCCAAGTTCGCATTTAGATTACTATTTAATAGGGGATATGTAGCTTGTATTTGTGAGGTACTAACGATTTGGATGGAGGTACTTTGAAGTAGGAACCAATCCAAAGCACTGTACAAAACTCAATTTGCTTCTGGTATCGGCCAACTTCGGCTTTAATATAATTGATTCTGTATGGGCGAGGAACTAATGATTTGGTTCGAGATACCTACAGGCACTAAAAATGAGGCAATACCGGAAACTTAATTTATTTGTGGGTAGTGCTAAGTTCACATTATAAATGTATTGATTAGGACGAAGTTGAAATTCAACATAGTATTGATTCGGGGTTATAAGTCGGCTAAGGGTGACGTACTATCGATTCGGTTCTTGATCTTCGTAGTAACAATTCGATCTTGGTCAAGTGAACATGACACTGAGATGACTTAAATTATGTTTATAATTTCTTTGTTGTTCATGTACTAATGATTTTCTTGCATTCCGTGGACAGGAACTAACGGAGGTAGTTACATTCGCACCAAGGATTTCGTGATTCGTGACCTGGGCGTCTAACGTAATGAGGGTTCCACTTTTTAAAATGTGTTTGTAATAAAACAAGGAAGGTTCACGGTTTATTGAGAACAATGGATGAATCATAAAGGTGGGGTGGTATAGCAGGAAAGCATATAAAAGTAGCGGGAAACATGACAAAAACAACTACTAGAGGTAGAGAAACCAGAAAATAATATTGCTTCGTGTCCATTTTCTTTGTCATATACTTAGAATAATAGAGGTGATTCAATAACAGAAGAGGTGATACAGTCGGGAGGAAAGAAAATCAAATACGTTAGATTTGGAAGTGATGTGGATCTTACTGGGCATGACACGCCTCTTAATAATATTTTAAAACAACTAAGAAAATACTGCGAGGAACATGAAAGGATGAGAAAGAAAACAAAAAGAATTGTAATTGGAACAAACAAAACCACAGCCAAAGGTAAAAACTGGAAAAGGAAAATTAGAATATTCAGTTTCAAGTATCTGGGAGTTATTATAAGTGAAAAAAGAGGCGAGAACAAACAGTGAAACTTTTATTTATTAAGTAGAAGATTGTTGTAGACGAAAGAATAAAGAGTTGAGGAAAAGATTGATTTAATTCTATGCATAGCTTATAGTGAATGTATACATCAAGTCAAAATGTACATGAAAAAGTGAATGAAGTTAATAGAACCCTTTGAAATGTATACTTGAAGAACTGAAAGCTCTACTCAGAAGGTGAGTAATGAGGAACTGCTGAAATGGGGCGAGAGGCGAATAATAAGTAGCGAAATAAAAAAAACAGCAAAAATATTTTTCTTCTTCAAATTTTTGCGCTGCTTTTGCTTTTTCGGGGCACCTAACATTATTTCGACATTCGTGAATAGCTAAAATGTGAGTTTTTGTGACACATTTAAAGTAACAATATCTCTATTACCACTCCCTGTAACAACACTTAGTTGCATAATTATATATTCAAGCCACTACCTTACAGCCAATGCGATATAATGCATTACATTGGAGAATGTAGTGCGGCGGAAAGCGTATGTCTTTTGTTTCATCTACATTATATAACTAATCGTAAAAATACTTTAAAAAAAATATACATTTTACTAGAAACCAATTATAGACGTGTTTTATGGAGGTAAATAGTGACTCATGAATATGACAAACCTGTATGAATAGTTTCAAGTTGAAGTAGGAGAATTGTGTGAATAGCACAAATAACTTGTTTTTAAAGTTCTATATATTTCAAGAAAAAAATTTCATAATTAAACACAATGCTTTTTAAGTAATTTTAGAGTTCCTTTATATGTAGAAGAAAGATAAAAATGTCACCTGAAATATATTTAAAAGAACTGGAATAAATCTAGAACGATTTGTATACTACATAAATAAGGCATGGTTTCAGCAACTTATCGTTTGCTTCTCTCTGAATATAATACATTTTTTCTAAATTCTATGTTATTCTACTACATTGTTAATAGTTATTTTGGAAATACTGCTCAATTGCCTATCAGATAAATAATAATTTTTCGAAATATTTAATGCATAGTATTATGGTCAAGAAATACATTTTGAATATGGGACATTTTATTTTCTGTATTTTGTCATTCTATTCATAGCACCAATATAACCAAAACATAAAACGCGTTATAAATTACTTCACTACAACGAAAAGACAATCCAGTCGTTGGCATATATTCAACTATATTTCCACTAGATCATACAGTTTCATGATCAAATTCAGAGACAAAAACATAAGGGGCGAGTCTCACCAATCTTCGTTAAGAATCTACGAATCGTTAGGAAGAGCTTTGAAGTACATTTCATTCATTAAATTATTAACTAAATTTGGCGAAACGCACAAAATATATCTTAAGCAGTAAATATGCGTAATGAAAAAGCAAAACAAGCAATTTCTTCCATAAAACCAGATATTTTTTGCCTCTTGGAAAAACAATGTTTCCTGGTTTTCCAGACCTTTATAACACTAACAATATGCGAGACAATGAACAAGAGAAAGACCGCTTAGGATAGTGTTTACGTAGAAACTACAATCTATGGATTCAAGTGATAGAATTTAAGGGGAAAAGATAAAGTTGGATGCGAGGGAAAAAGACTAGGATCGGGATGAATGAAATAGGATTAATATGCTTCGAGAGACCTGAGGCTTTCAGCAGAACATTAATACGATGTTTATCATTTTTCAGGTACAATTTGTTTTAAGTAGCATTGATTTGTGGACATAAATCGGCTCTGTGTAAAGCAACTAACAATTTGATTCATGGTATTGAAAAATACTAATAAAGAACAAATATTTACCAGATTTGTAAGTTACTATTTGTCCGTCATACTTCAAGGTACTACTAGTAAGGACTTTTTGGTAGTGACAGAAACTAAATGTTCTTCTGTGGAAGCAATATTTCACATTGGATTAGGGATAAATGTCAGCAACCTGTGAGGTGACTACGAGTTGGTTGGTGGTAATTACATTCAAGATACTAACACCTGAAATTGCTGGAAGCTCAATGTCCCTCCTGCGTTGATCTAGTTCGCATTTAATGTACAACTGCATGTAGATATATGCTGGCTATCTGTGAGATATCAAGTTGGTTTGTACTACTAAAAAGTACTAACCAAGTAGTAACACTACACAGTGTTTGAAACTGAATGCTTTCCGGGATCAGCCATATTTATATTTAGTATAGGATTGATTCGAAGTTACATGTACTCTACGTGTAAGATATTAACAATTTAGTTCCTGTTGTTTACAGGTACTAACAGTGGCCAATTTCAAAGGTCAAAAGCTATCTGGTGAATAAATTTTATTTATGGCCTTTAGACAGCTAAGGCTAGGGTCGGAATAGGGGAGAGGAAAGGATGCGGGATTGGTTCGGACCTATATGCCAGCTGTGGCTGAGGTATTAATGATTTGGTTCGTTATTTACAGGCACTAGCAAAGCCCTGTTTAACGATCAATATTTCTCTAGTTGCAACATATTTTCGGTTAAAGTAACATTGATTCCGGGTTATAAAGCGGCTATTTATGAGGTACTAACGATTTGGTTTATGTTCTTTACAGAAGGTAAAGAAATACTAATAGTTGTGTGTTCAAAGGTTAATATCCCTCTGGAGTCGAGCTAATTAACATCTGGGGTTATGTGTGAGATACTGGCGAAGCCCTAACAATTTGAATGATTGATTTCATGATTTGAGATATGAAACTAACGTGAACTTTGCCTAGTGCTGTACAGGCCGGGGAAAAACAGAACTTAAAAAAAAACTAGGAAAAATTGTTTTTTCACGAAGCAAAAATTTGAGTTTATTGACAGCACACCTTATGCATTTCTCGTGTCGGTTTAGTAAAATTAAATATTCTTATGTTAAAATGTACAAAAAACTGTCTACTTATCAGCTTATCCCATAAGAAATTGATTTTGGCACCGTGAGGGAAAGGACGATAACTTATCTAAGAACACTATCGTTAGTCAGGAAAATAGTCTCCATCAGACTCCACAATACTCTGCCACCTGTCAACCAGTTGTTGAATCCCCCGCTGAAAGGAGTCACCGGTTTTGGAGACAAAGAACTGGGTTACTGTTCGTTGCACGTCATTTTCATTTTGCAGTGTTTTCCCGGAAAGGTGGTTTTGCAGGCTGCAAAAGGATCTTTTGGCATTGGTGGAAGATCTGGTGAAAACACTGGGTGGGGAGCACACCATTGCGATTAACCAGAGCAGGACGTTTTTCCTACAGTCAGTAGGCGTTCAAACATTGAAGGTCTGGTTACGTGGCAACAGCTCAAAATAATTATTCCACGGATACCCCACCACTCAAAATCACTTTGCAAGTCGGCCTGAGCCTTAGATCCTCAGGCCGTAAATAACTTTGCAGGGGTGGAGATCCTGTTTTGGTTCAGTTCTTGGGGCTCCCTTTACGTACCCAGTTCCGTTTGCGTGTAATGTTATGGTAGAGGACCCACTTTTCATCCCCTGTCATCTTTCTGTCCAGAAATGGCTCACGTCTGTGACGGGTGAGCAGGGAACAATAGATGTCAACTCGCTGATGCTTTTGTTGAGGCGTTAACGCATGGAGTACTAGTTTTCCGAATTTCCAGACGTACCCAAGGTCCTGCAGATGGCGAACGGTCGAATGGGTGACATCGAGTTCGCTGGCCAATTCTTCAACAGTTTGCACTGGATTTGCCTCCACCGTTGCTCGCAGGGAATCGTTGTCCAGTTGTATAGATTCCGTCGTGGCTTATCGGTGAGGTTGGGGTCCCCAGACCTAAACATCTGGAACCACCTCTGGCACTTTCGAACATCCACAGAACTCTGACCATATATGATATTGATGTTTCGTGCAGCTGCGCTGGCAGGATGTCTCTACAGAAATTCGTACAGCACGAGTATGTGGTCTTCCAACACTGCCAAGATCAAGCACAAGCCACACTGCCAAAACGTGGAGTGAACCGTTCTCCTTCTACACACTACTGGACAATCAAGTGCCGTCTCATCTATGGCATGTGCCGACTACTTCACTATTCGCTCATCAAATGCCGTTATTGCAGCGGTCACCGCAAATACGACATTACTTATG
>JAGDQP010059079.1:0-12441 GCA_022664845.1 Lepisma saccharinum | reverse complement strand
TGAGTTTAAAGCTTCAAGAGGAAAGTTTGTGGGCCACGCAATACAGTGCTTTTCCCTAGAAATGCTTCCTACATCCTTAAAAGGAATCTAAGATAAATTATTTGAATGGTCTACGCGCGCCTCGAAAGAAATGAAATAAGAATTCCAAATTAAATTGATTAAATGGTGTACTCGTTCCGTAATTAACTATTATGGGATTCAACAAATTTTGTCGCAAATAATATCACTCCTATGACCAGAGGTGAATAAAAGATTAAGAATCCCATGAAAGCACTGGAGTTCGAAGTTTTTAACCAAGTACATTTTTAAAATTAAGAGCTTATTCAGAAGGCAGTTTTTCTTTTCTAAATATTATTTCTTTCGCATTATAATTTTGAAAAGTTGGAACATGTAATTCTACGATAGCGGATGAATGGATTTAATTACCACAGTTCCGATAAACCCATTGTTATTACACACGGAAAGTCAGTAATTCAAATGAAATTCATCTTGTGCTCTTGTTACACTTAACACTAAGCTTTTCGCTCCTGGACCTCGAAGCTTTTTCAAGTGTCGAAAAAGGGTTTTGTATTAGCGCGACATGTGTGTGTTAATAATATGTCAAGTGTTCTACATTGTTATGTACAAGTTAATATATGTAAGTGTAAAAAATAGTGTGCTTGATAAGATCTACACAGAACACAATGCTGACAAGGCATAAACACGCTCGTAACAGCAATCTTCATCAGACACAGACCCTCTCTTTTTAATGCTCTTAAAACTATTCCGTGGAATAACTACGCACACCTAATCCCGTAGTTTTCAGCTGATTTTGAAAGTTGTCAGAACGTGAGAGGAGAATGTTTTATGAGAATATTACTAAAAGCGAACCTGTTTGTTTCATGACGACCTCGTTGGGTGGATTAAAATAACCTCCAAACTTTCTAGTCCGTTCCGGGGTCAGTTTTAAAGAACAAAATTCTGGAGCAAATAATAGAAGAAACAGAAGGATAGCGATGGATTAAAACTTAATTAATCAGCTTCCATTCTCGGCCATATCTGAACAACTAAGAAACTCACAACCAGACAAGTTTCATGTCACAGTGTAGTGTTTAATAGCGTTGAACATGGCGCAATTTGTACCTACAAACTACGATGTGCGGACAGCATTGATTTTCTTGTTACCATTTGAAGAAAATTGCTGTAGAATCGCATCGCATGCTTGTCAAAGCTTACGGTGATCATGCTCTTGGTTAGTCAGTGCTATGCGTGGTTTACAAAATTTAAAAGTGGGATTTTGACTTGAGAAACGAAGAACGTGGAAGACCACCGAAAAAGTTTGCAGACAGCGAATTGCTAGCTTTGTTGGATGATGATGACGCTCAAACGCAACAACAACTCGCGGATCAATTAAATGTGACACGAGAAGCAGTTTCCATACGTTTAAAAGCCATGGGCAAGATTCAGAAGGTGGGAAAATGGGTTCCACATGCATTGACTGAACGACAGCAGGAAAACCGAAAAACCACTTGCGAAATTCTGCTCGCCAGGTACAAAAGGAAATCATTTCTCCATCGAATTGTGACTGGTGACGAAAAGTGGATCTATTTCGAGAATACTAAGCGTAAAAGATCATGGGTAACTCCAGGAGAACCGGTGACATCGACTGCAAGACCAAATCGCTATGGACGGAAGACATTGCTTTGTGTTTGGTGGGATCAGAAGGGAGTGATTGTTATAAACTTCTGAAACCTGGCGAAACCGTTAATACCCAACGTTACCGACAACAAATGATCGATTTGCATCAAGCTTTGCGTGAAAAACGACCAGAATATGAACAAATACAACATAAAGTGATTGTGCTTCACGATAATGCACCCTCCCACACAGCAAAACCGGTCAAGGAAACGATTGCGACGTTTGACTGAGAAATCATTCCGCATGGGGCTTACTTACCGGACTTGGCGCCTTCCGATTTTCACTTATTTGCATCCATGGGACACGCACTTGCTGACCAGCTTTACATCTTACGGAAATGTACAAAATGGCTTGATGACTGGTTTGCAGCACAAGAGGCAAAGTTTTTTTGGTCTGGCATCCACACATTGCCGGAACAATGGCAGAAATGTATCGCTAGGGATGGCCAATACTTCGAATAAAATAGTTCTTAGCATTGTCATCCAATCACTGTGTCTTTTCTGTACATAAATTCCGGTTTCATATTTACGCACCTGGTATTGATGGGAAACGGGTTTTGGAAATGGTGTTTTATGTTGAGCTGGGTGCAATAAAAAAACGGACTCAGTAAGGGAAACTTAGTCAGGAAAGTGGAATGAAGTCTAGAAATCGCAGTCGGAGAAAGTGGGATACAGTATAGGAAACGTACTCCAAAATAAATGGGATTTAGTATAGAAAACGTACTCCAAAAATGTGGGATTTAGTATAGAAAACATACCCTGAAAAAAGTCGATTTAATGTAGAAGACGTACCCTGAAAAATTGGGATATGGTATAGTAGGAAACTCGATGAAAAGGGGTTGCTGAGTCAATCACAAAATCTGGGAGTGAGTATAGAAAGAAAGAAAGTGAATGGACAGGGTGAAGGGGAAGTGTGGGTGTAGACGTGGAGAGAAAAAAAGTTACTGCAGGGTTAGACCAGGTTCCAGTTCAGCATTCAAGCCCTGAATGAAAGCTCCTTCCCAGAGACGACGTATGGATGTGTTTGTGGTAGAGGATAGGGGGATGGATTATTGCTATACCAGAGTGGCTACCCGTCTGGAAAACCTAAAAAAGTTAGGAAATTAAAAAAAAAAACTGAAATTTCTGCTTGGATGAAAATATAAATGCTTCCTAGCCATTTAGCCCGTATATATCTATACAAAATCCTCTTGGTATCTGGGGCCTCCGTCCCAAGACCCCCATTCAACGCTTAATGATACACTTCATGCCAGTTTCGTTTATCTAGCTCTACCGGTTTGGACTACGCCTACTTTTAATATGTTCTTTAGTCAGTGAGTCAGTATCTATGGAGTTTTATAGTATACTAAAAGGGTCATTCAGTGCTGTCTGTGAATTGAGCTGAAGCGAATGCGAGACCATTTTGTAATAAACAGTAGGTTTGTTCGGTGGGAGCTCCGCTTCTTGACACCACTCGGTGGTTCTGCACCTCCCCAGGCTCCGTACATTCACTCGATGGGGGCTCCGCTCCGAAACTCCATGAGTGACGTTGCTCTAGGATCCGAAGATCTTACTTTATGGAAGAGTTATCATTTGAAATTTTTTAGTTGACCCCACGGGCACTATGACGAGGCCCTAAGGGTCATTTTCTAAAACAAAATTGAAACCTACGTTTGAAAGCCTCTTATTCTTATCCATTTTTACATTATGATACAGGACTTTTGAACCCAAGGATACTATGACGAAGGCCTTGGGAGATTTTTTGTTTACAGAATTCAAAACTACGTTCCATACTATAAAAGTTTTTTTTTTTTTATCTCAGAATCATATTTCTTCCATTTTTTCGTATGGCTCCCGCTCAGAAAAACATGTTTATACAGGTCTTATCGTACGTTTTGTCGGATTCGACACATCCCATCAGGTAAAACGGAGCATGAAAACAGAAAAACGGAACAAAAAATGGATGGAAATACGAAACGTTCAAACATAGCACAGAACGTACGTTTTTTCGTTCATTTTACACACAGAGATACCTACTTCCGCTCGCGTGTGCGCGTGATTCACCTATTCCCGCTCGCCAAGCGGCTCGTGGTTCTCCGGTGACTAAACCACACGTTAAGTTCTAATTTTAAAATATTTTAATTCACATATTTGAACACCAGGGCTTGTCGGATATTAAAGAACCAAGTTTTTGTTAGTATATGTAAACTTCGTGAAAAGAAATACAAAATATTTTCAGCAATAAACCGTGAGGCGCTAAGTCATGGGAAAGCCACGGGCCGACTGGCGGGTAGGGACAAGTGTGTCCAGTGTGAGCTCGGCCGACAAGCGCTGTGTTGCGTTGCCAAACGCATTCCCTATACTAGAGCTCTAATGGGGGCGTGCTTTTGAAGCTGGAATTGGCAACGTCATTGGTGGAAGTCACCGTGCGTTAGCCCAACGTCACTCGTGACGTCATCTGCTTTAGTCATACATAGTAGACTTCTTGTGCCACCGGTGCCCCGTCCACTTCCGGCTTTAACGTGCGCAATGCTTTTTATATGGAAACGTGAGATCTGCTTCTCCATATCTGTGATTTTGCATGATCGATAAGACGTAGCATGTAAACCTGCCTTAATGTTTGTGGATGAAGCAGGCCATGCTGAGACAGCAGCCTCATTTCGATTGGTCTGAGCGCCAAAGGAAGTAGACTGTCACGTGATTAAAAGAAGAGCGGTGGTTGTGTTCTTTGTTATGAGTAGTAGCTTCCAAAGTGGATAATTTTTTGCCACAAAAATGTGGAAAACGTTGCATTGTGCTTTCAAAGTTGCCATGCAAACAACGGGCTGGAAATTAGAAGAATATCAGCGATTTCTAGTGCGAGTAATTGAGAGATCACCTCTGAAATCCAACCTGCCAAGAGCAATTTCGTTTCTGGATCCAAACGTGTTTGTGGATGACAAGCTAGCTGCAAAGAGTGTGTCTAATTGTCTGAAAATCGTGGTATCTAAAAATCTGCTTTCAGGAGCTTTGGCTGATCAGATTGAAGTTGAATTTAAATCTTTCGCTAAAAGTCATCTGGTGTTGGAGGCAGTGAAGATTTATGAGAGGAAAAACAAAGAGATTAGATTACCATTTGATGGAAATGCTCAACGCAGGTGGCTTACTTTGTTAAATTTCTCCTCATTCTGTCGCATGGGAATGCCATTGTGGAGAGAGGATTTTCAATCAACAAAGAATGTTTGTTTGAAAATCAGAGAGAGAAGAATCTAATTGCACTCAGGAGGGTGCATGAGACAGTTTCAGGTGTTGGTAGTATCGATAAGTTTCAAATTACAAAGAAAGTTGTCCATGCTGCCCGCAATGCTCATGGAGTATATGTAGAATCCCTGAAGAACCTAGAAGAGGAAGAGAAGAAATGGCCATTAAGGATAAGGTGGTTGAACTCGAGGCAAAGAAAATGGCTGATGTTAAGGAGAAGCTGTCTGCAATTGATGATGAAATCAATGATTTGAGGTCTTAAGAAACATTTCAACGATTGTGATGTTAATTCCAGTAGTTTGGATTTTATGCAGGTAAGTGATTAAAATTAGACTATTTACCTTCTGTAGTTTTCTTATTCTTTTTAGTGACGTAATATTCTTAACAGTGTTTCTCTACTCTACATTGGAGTTCCCTAATAGCTTTGTGGAAAGTTTAGCTTCGAGAAAAGACGAGTATACCAATCTTGGGTCTTTTCTGGAAAACCTGGAAAAGTCAGGGAATTTTAAAATCCCGAAAGGGTGGCCACCCTGTATACGGAAGTTGTCATCGAAGTCAGTGTTGTGCAATTGCCTTGGGAAGAAACACTGGCGTATCTGGTGTGGAGGTGATTATTGACACGGAGATTCAAAGGACCACCTGTTTGTTTCCGCTACATAAAATGCCGGGTAGAGTGTGCAGGTTAGAATAGATATGACGTTTGAGGTTTGACAGGCTCCTTTGGGATGTAGAGTGAAGTTGCCATTGGCTGTGTTGATAGAGATAGAAGGTGACGTAATAAGAATGGGACAGGTTTTACGTGTAGCGCTGTTACATTTGTGGGCGGGAACTGAAGACAAATGGGGCTGTTGTAAGATGATTTATTTAGAAAGCGTTGTTTGAACATAAACCTGCAGTTCGAGCGGCTGCGATAACTTCTGAGAAACGATAAAACAAACGATTTGTTATTTCGCTTGTTGAACTAAAATGATGTGTTATGACATAGTAATCGTTTGATAGTACTTGAAGACAAATAACTACTTTATGAAAGTACTTTTTGAGAAATGATGTATTTAATGACAATTAAGGTAATTTCTTAATATAAAATAGATGTATTTGGAAACATGCGATACTTGTATTTGTGACCTTCTGTAGAAAGTTCGTCTGTGTAAAAGATATTCAAACTGATGGAGTATTGAACACACAATGAATGTTCTGTTATCTGCTCACACGAGAATAATTTAAAAAAAATACCACTTGCTGATCTATGTTACTTAACCTAGCCTAATGTTGACTACTGTAGCTTTATTAGTAGTAGATTAGGTTACATGAGATTTACAGCATATCATTCGGCATACTTTCGTCAGTGTGATTTCCTCAATAGACAATCACTTTATAATATAACATTATTATTATCCTACAAAGATAATAGGGGCGAAGGGTTAGTGTGGACCAAGATGTTTCTAAGATTGGGAGGATGTTGAAAAGCTAATCTAGGCTTAGTGGGAAAGACAGATCTGGTATCGGGGTCAGATTGGAGTATTTGGAAGTGAGAATGCAGAATTTGTTTGATCTTGGTAAGTTTGGGCCGAAATTGTGTAATTAAGGATGGAGGATTCGGGTTGGTGTTATCAGTAGGGCCTGGTGGAGTGTGGTTCTGCACGTTGAATCTGTTTGGTTACGGGATTAAGTGGATAGCCTCGGTCGACTAGAGCCTCCTCAGGCGTTACACACTTTCGGCCTAAACTTACCAAGATCAAACAAATTCTACATTCTCACTTCCAAATACTCCAATCTGACCCCGATACCAGATCTGTCTTTCCCACTAAGCCTAGATTAGTTTTTCAGCATCCTCCCAATCTTAGAAACATTTTGGTCCACACTAACCCTTCGTCCCATTTGCCTTTAGTTCCCGTCCACAAATGTAACAGCGCTAGACGTAAAACCTGTCCCATCCGTATTACGTCACCTTCTATCTCTATCAACACAGCGAATGGCAACTTCACTCTCCGTCCCAAAGGAGCCTGTCAAACCTCAAACGTCATATCTATCCTAACCTACACACACTGCCCGGCATTCTATGTAGGGAAACAGGTGGTCTTTTGAATCTCCGTGTCAATAATCCCCGCCACTTTCCCTTCACCAACGCACCCGATTCCCCAGTGTCTACACCCACGCAATTGCACAACACTGACTTCGATGACAATTTCTGTATAGCTATAATCCATACTCTATCCCACATCCACACGTCGTCTCTGGGTAGGAGCTTTCATTTAGCGCTTGAATGCTAAACTGAAACCTGGTCTAAACCTGTAGCAACTATTTTTTTTCTTTCTGCTTCACGCCTACACCCACACTTCCCAATCACCCCTGCCCATTCACTAGTTTTCTGTTTTTTTTTTGCGTTTTCTATACCGATTCCCACTTTTGTGATTGACTCTGCAACCTACTCCCTTTTCATTGCTTTTCCTACTATACTATATCCCACTTTTTTTCAGGGTGCGTTTTCTATACTAAATCCAACTTTTTCGGGGTGCGTTTTCTATGCTGTATCTTGCTTTCTCCAACTGCGATTTTTATACTGAATTCCACTTTTCTGACTCCGTTTCCCTTACTGAGTTCCAGTTTTTATTATTATTTATTGTACCCAGCTCAATTTTCAACACAAAACACAATTTTCAAAACCCGCTTCCCATAAGTACTTGCGCACGCGCAGAACGTGATCAATTGTTTTTCATGTGGACTTCCACCATCTTGTTTTTTTTATCTCTTTAAGTTATGCATATGTGTTCAGTGAACTTCTTTCTTGTCTACAGCTGAAGACGGCTGTAACCGGAAATTATAAGTGACTTTATATTGTTTAGCGTGTAATTGTGCACGTGATCTTCGTCAGATAGTACGTAAGCACAATTCCTCTCCTCTCGCTTCAAATGTCACCTATTACATTGATCATTGGCAATATGGCGTTTCCTTATCACCACTCCCGCACCTGTCCATTTTCCTTCCACCAGTTGAAAACGCAGTTGCGAAACATGCTAATTTTCTATAGTGTTTGTGAAGTTAGTGTGCTCCTATCTCAAGATTTCACTATGGAAGTATCCTTTCTTTTCTGCCTTGTTCACCATCTTAATTATAACTCTGGTAAATAATTAGGGATTCTAGAAAACTCAGAAAAATCAAATCCAGAATCTGCGTGGGAATGCTGCCTGAAGTCGGCGACCCTGTGTGTGGTGAGGGTCAAACATTTCTATCGAAGTTACTTTTTTCTGCTCTTCATCGCCAACGATCTATATTTCCATAGGATTCTGATCTTTCTTCTTCATGTACACAATTGCTGACGTTAGAACGTACGTAAACTCTTGATAAGAACATCTTCATTTCTCTTTAGCTGTGTAGTCGTATTCTAAATCCTAAGCTGGAAATCGTTTTAAGTTGTAGTCGTACATTGGATCGTGATTAAAAAAAAAGTGTCACATTTAAATCATTTTTAGTATTTGGCAGCAAATGTACCATTCATGGATGAAGGTTCTTTACATCTTAACAATGTTTCAAATAACATGGGCTTTATATTGAGGTGCCGTCACGTCCGTCTACCGTTGTTCTGACCCAGCCTCTCATTATCACTTACCGGCGACGAGGGTATAAGAGCCTCCGTGAGCTAGAAGATGTAATTAGCTTCAAAGAGGCCAGGATGATAAATGAATGTATCAGAATTTATGTGGATAAGACACCTCCAAGTGCAGTTTCAATTTTATTTATGTCCTTTAGGCATGTAAGGCTCAGCTCTAGTGATGTAAGTATAAAGGGTTTTCCTGAAATAATGGTGCAAAGTTCGGGAGGTGATACCAAGCCACCGTATCAGTGGTAGAGCGTTGGCGTAGCATTAGGGAGGTCGTGGGTTTGATCCCAGCGGCCGACCATCCTGACTGCGGTTTTTTTTTATTCGGTCACATCAGGCAAATGCTGTGAAGGCACCTTCAACGTAGGCCGTGGCCGAAACCTTTTCCCTCCCCTGTCCCGGCCTGAGTCGTAGATGCCTAAAGGCCATAAATAGAATTCAGATTCTGGAGGTGATTTAGTACACCAAACCAAGAAAAGGTTCCTTTGAAGAAATTTCGAAAACTGTTTAGTTTTGGAGCTACAGGCGATCAAATTTTTTGCGGCATCGCCACAAATGACGTCATAACTCGACAAGTAATGGCGTAAGCGTTGTCGGCTTAGCAAATCACACTCAAAGTAGTACACAATACATTCTCTTTAAATTATGATTGGCGAATGCAGCGTAGAGTGGATTTCTATGCTTAGCCTATTAAGCCATTTATTTTCTTGACAATGAAATTCTTAGGTTGCGAGACCTGTCTTTGCGGCGCGCTCTCAATCAAAAGCACTGCTTAGATAGATGTATCAGGTACTACGTTCAGTGTGCTTTACTAAGCCGACACCGCTTACGTCAATTGTGTCTGCCGCCGTAACTTTGAGCGCCTGTATCTCCGAAACTGGCCATAATTTTGATTTTTTTTTCTTGTTTTGATGTAAATAATCCCCTCCCGAAGTTTGCACCATTATTTTGGGGACGCCCTGTATATACGTGAGGATTGAAAGTGCGCACTGGCCTAGCGGGGCATCAAACCTAGGTTCTCTGATTTCCAGTGTGGTTCGTGACCAGCTGACACTACCAAATTTTGTGCATATGAATGTCAGAAGAACCATTCCTCTCAACTGGTGTCAAAAGTAGACGCCATGCTTATCCACTCACAAGGTATTTGTGTAAAACAAATTAATATACAAGATGGGCCGAAAGTCACCACCGATCTCAATGCGTGTTGAAAGTGCGCTAAAGTAATCTTGCTTTTAGCCGCATCGTAAATGTAACACGTAGCAACTCACATTTTCATCTCATAGTTAACGAAGTAAGCGTGAGAATGCATCGCTACATAATCAAAGAGCTGCGGTAAAATAAATAAATATATATACATGGGCCAGTCAAGTAACTTTGGACTTCGGCCCGTCACGATTCTCCCTTTAGCTGTTAAAATCCACACCCATTCCCCTGCCGGGACCTTAGAGCCGATGACCCACCGCCGCAGACCGCTCGGCCGGCGCAATCAAACAGCTGTCAAGATTTTATTACTCCTGTTGATTTTCATTTACTTAGGCATCTGAAGCTCAGGCCGGGATAAGATGTGGACAGGAAGGTCCAGGCCCGGCCTTTTTTTGTAGGTACTATCCCGGAATTTTCCTGGTGTGACTTATTGAAAACCTCAGTCAGGAGGTCGGCCGCTGGGATCGATACCATGACCTCCCGAATGTTAAGCCAACGTTATACCACTCCTGTTGATCTATGGCACTAAATTATTAGTTCACCATTCAATGTGTAGACTTTTATCCCACCCTTTATGCTGATGATATTCAAAAAAGAAATACACTATCTATGTGATGATGTAGTATTACATCTGTTTGTTATGTCCAAATAATCTGTACTTACAAAACCATGGCTGGGTTACACCAATCTTCGTTAAGTAACGTTAAGAGCTTTGAAATACATTAAAATCGTTAACATGTCCTTCATTAACAATTGTTGCAAACAAGAACGAGAAGGACTCCCACTTTTTCGTCGTTTTGAGGCTTTGAATCCCAGATTTCTTGCTTGCGGAACTGACACTAACTGCGCATGCCCTGAAATTCAATTACTGTTGCGAGTAAACATGAACATAGCTCGTCTGTAGCAAAGGAGAAACGCGTATCTCTGGGTGTCTGCTCCCTTACATCACCACTGGCCAATCCAAATATAATGTGGTTCCAAACATCGTATCATAACTATTATTTACATGCCTCTTTTCTATCGTAATCCCAACCGATCCTTTTCAGATTCGTAAATTGTACAATTCACAGCCTTCACGCGCACAAAATCTTGAGATAATGAATGTGGGGGAGATTTTTGTTGTGTAATTCATTTATACATGTCAGAGCTCTCGCCAAATTTGTAAACAGCAGATCATCTGAATGGAACAATAATAGTTCTGTAAGTTCAGGAGTTCCATGAAGCAATTTTCTAGATAATTTATTGTACTTTAAAATCCTCCATTCATATCGATATCTAAGGTCTCTCTGACAGCGTGCCTAATTAATTGCCTCTGCGAGAAAAACTGCGATTGCAAATGACTATGGAAGGACTCATTCTAACACTATGAAACAAAGTTACTCTGCAGTGAAAGTGGCAGTTTAGAGCAAACTCTCAGCTCTCCATTAAACGCAAAATGTGTTAACACCAAATTACTTGAATTGATAGGACGTTGCAGTTCTTCAAATATACTTTTTATGGCAAAAAAATCCTTTTAGAAAAAGAAAATGTGAAATCAATGGCCTTTATATCATGAATTTCTCGTCAAGCTGTGGCATGGAGCGAACATCTTAAATTTCGAAACATTTTCAGTTAGTAAAATGCTATTGTTAAGCTCTGTAGCTGTCTTCATGACTGAGATTCAGTCACGTGTCACTTCTCATTCTTCCGTCCAGTCCAGCACCGTACTAATCAAATATGCTTACAGCTACATCTGGTATAGGTTTGAAGAAAATGAAGATTTTTTTTTTTTTTAAATGAAGAGGAAATGGGCTAGGTGTACTTTTACTTATATAATATTTCAATGATTGTCAACATAAGGAAAGAACGTTAGAAAGGTAAGATCGTAGTTGCGGTAGTGATTACTTGACTAGAAAATGCTGACTTAAGCAGGTTAACCTAGCATCACCATAAGTTCTGGTACAAACTGCGAAAGAGGTAACTGAACTAAATGTCAAATGAAAAAAACAATCAGAAGTGCGAGGAGGTTTAATGTGCTGTAGAGCTTCAAGATGAAACAGTGTTGACTCCAAATGGTAAAGACTGTCTGGCCAGTCATCAATAGCAGCACGCACGACCATTAGGGGAATTTCGCTTATTGCTCGTGTGAAAGCGCGTTCAAACTTGCCTCACTGGGGTATCACCGATCATAGGGGGTACTCATCGGGTCGGGGATACTCGAGAGCCAGCATTCAGCAGCAGTGAAATCTGTCATGTTTCTCAGCCATTGTTGGGACGTCTTTGAAATATATTAAATATTTTTGTACGCACACGTTTCTTGTTAAACATATCTTTATAAGCAACCGTTCATGTACAGTTGTATTCATTTCTTCTGACATAATCGTGTTTCTCTTACATGAAGGTTTAGTCGTTAGTTACTTTCAGTTACTGTTGTTGACTTGACAATAACACAGAAGAATAAACGAAATAGAATTTGATAAATTAGGGCCCGGCTATTTACGTGCTTAAATGATTAAAAAATGTATTTATGTGTTTGTTTAAAAATGTAAAACTATGTTGTTAATATTTCAAACATGATTATGTTTGAAATGAACAAAACAATTACATAATCTACATCTAAAATGTAAGGGTTTCTCAACGTCCCTACGCGATTTTCAGGCTTTGGACACAGGTCGGGTGACTGCTCCCCGGGTCAGGATGTTGAACCTTGAGGAAATGGGTTATTGGTTCCCGAAAGAGTCAATGACTTATTACCTGAAATATGTT